>MU846143.1:0-89804 GCA_030867225.1 Colletotrichum caudatum
GGGGGGTCGAAGACGGGACGGGGACAGCCAGCCAGCCAGCCAGCCGGGAGAGAATCATCGAAACAAGGTTGTTTTTTTTGTTCGTTTTCCAAGTGTTTTTGTCGTTTTTTGTTGTCAGTGGCAAGGAAATGGTTGGAGAGAGTGAGTGAGTGAATATGGTCGGTAGATAAGGAAATGGTAAAGAGCGTGGGTTGTCGAGATTCGATTCTCGAACGAAGAGAGTAAGGAAATGGTAAAGTCGTCTTCGTGGTTCTCATCGGCTTGGCTGGCTGTTTTATGTTCTCGTCCCTGTCATCTTTGGTAAGCTCCTGCCCCCCCTCCCCCCCCCCTCCCCTACTTACCATCATCAGCGAGAAACACACACACACACACACTTCACTGCGTCGGTGCTCCCCTCCTCTGGTCAATGCTCGAGCGGGACGACGAGATGTCTAGCACCCGTGCGCTCCCCGCGCTCACACGCCTGGCGTTACCCCTGCCGCCGAAGCTGACGCTCGTGGCGCGCTGGAGCTTGGGCGACTCGCCCTCCGACGTCTCGGGCGACGACAGCGACGACGCGTCCTTCCCCGCGACAAAGGACTTGAGCATGCCCTCGCGGCTCTTGATTCTCTGATGCTGCACGACGGTCGCGTGCGGGTTCTCGACCGACCCCCACCTCATGTTGGCGGCCTTGTCCTCCATCATCACCACGCCGTCGTCCTCGTCGCTGCTGGGGAACGCGTCGCCGCTCGACTTGCGCGGCGTGAGCTCGTCCTCGTCGACGTCCTCGTCGTCGCCGTCGTCGTCGCCGTCGTCGTCGTCGCGGGCCGCCGCGCGGGAGGGCGTGGCGAGGTTGGAGAGGTACTCGTCGTCGGCCAGCTCGTCCTCGGTGCCGTTGGGCGACGGCGTGCGCGTGAGGATCCGCGGCGGGAGCCGCTGCGCGCTGCCGCGCAGCAGGCCCGAAGAACGGCGGGCGCCGACGCGGCCCGAGAGCCACGAAGCCTCCGAGTCGATGGACGCGAGGGAGACGGGCTCGGGCGAGGGCTGGATGCTGTGCCGCATCGACGTTGGCGTCTGCCTCATCTTCTCGAGCCTCTCCATCTTGTCGTCAACGCGTCGGAGGTCCGACGTGGGAGTGTCGTGCCTCACGGCGGGCGCCTCCTCGACGGCGTTTTCTCCCGAGCCCGACTCTGGGAGGACGGGCAGGGGCGGCTCTTCCACTTCCGGCGACCCCACGCGCGAGTCGGGAGGGCTGAGGGGGAGCTCGGGCAAGTCTTCCCTGAAGCGGGATCTGGTCCTCTTCGGGACGCCGTTGCTGACCTTGCGAGTGATGTAGTTCACCGGTGGCGGTATCGCTTGTGGTACTTGCTGTAGTTCTTCTTGTTGTTGTGGTTGTTGTAGTTGCTGCTGCTGCTGCTGCTGCATCGATGCCTGGGCCGCAGCTGCCGCCTGCATCTCTTCCCGCGACGTGTTGGAAAACGACGACGGACCCGAGTCTCTCCTGATCCTCTTGCCGAGCCGGAAGAGGGCCGAGAAAGAAATGCGGCTGCGGCTGCGGCTGCCGGACTCGGACGTCTTCCGCGGCGTCTCGCCCTCGTCCTGTCTGGACGAGTACTGCGAGACCACGTGCTGGTCGGATTCCGTCGGGTTGGGCGACCTCGACCTCGACATCTTGCGCAGGAAGCTCCGCCTCAACCGCATGCTGCGCTTCGCTGTGACCTTTGTGCTAGTCTTGCGCTGGGGGGGGACAGGCTGCGCGGGCACCGTCGGCGACGGCGGCGCCTCGGGCGGCATGCTCGTCGTTCGGTGGAAGTGGTGGACGGCCTCCGGTTCCGCCGGCTCGATGTCCATCGCGTCCGGGTGCGGCTCGGGTTGTTGCGTCGTCGTCGATATCCTTTGCGAGCGGCGGGATGAGCTCCACGAGCGCTTCCGCGAGGACGTCACTACCGCCGACGGTGCGTCGATGCCCAGTCCGACCTCGCGGCCCATGACGCCGCGCTCCAGGTTGACTGGCGGCGGCGAGCCGCTGCGCCTGGCCTCGTCCTCCACCTCGCGCTGCATCTCGGCCCTCCGCGCCAGCCTTCGTTCCATCCGCTCTTGGTCCCTCTGTCGCTTCCTCTCTCTCCTCCTGCTGTCCCTTTCCATCAGCTCCCTCAAATCAGCGGCGTCCAAGTCGTCGGCGAAACTGTCGACCCTCTTGTGCGCTCTCACTACTGACTCGGGGACCCGCTCCGATAGTTTTCTCTTCGGTTGTTGTAGTTGGTGTTGTTGCGTGCGTGAAGGCGCCGAGCTGCTGCTGGGCCCCCATCGAGGCTGGACGGCGAATCGCAGAGTCGGTCGGGGTGCTAGTGCCTCGAGGGCGGACACTCGAAAGGAGTGCAGCTCGCTGTCGGACGACATGCTTGAGTGAATCGAAATGGGTAGTGATACATCCGAGTGCGGGTTTTCGAAACTCCTGCGGGAGCCGAGGCCCGTCTTGAGCCTTTTGCTCTGCTTCCTGATGGGCCGCCCTGATGTCCAAGGGTCGGCCGCTGGCCGTACCGGGCCGAAGTCTGTCATGGCCTTGATTTCCGCCTCGCGATCCGTCTCGGCTCTCCTCCTCTTGCTTGTCTTCCGGCGGAAGGGCTTCTTGGACTGCTGCTGCTGCTGCTGCTGCTGGGCGTGGCGTGCATTATGTAGGGTTGGCGCCCGCCTCCATGCGGGATCCCCTTTTCCTTCTCCGTCATTTCGGTCGGCTGGGAAGGGCCCTGTTAGAGGGCCAGGTCCCGGTGGAACCGATCCTTTTTGCCCCGCGACACGGATGGAGTCAGTGCGACCGGGGGAGAAGCTGTACGTTCGTTCTCCCCTGGCCGCTTTGCTCGACGAGGGGTAGTGCTCCTCGAGACGCTGCTTCTTCGGCGTAGCCGCCCCCCTCGCTGCCGTGGCGAAAGTGGCTTCATATTCGCCGGTGAGACCTGGCAGCTGATGCGGCGGCGGTGCCTCAAAGTCCGACAGGTTTGCGCCGCTTCGTGGGCGCTTGCGACCGCTCCTCCGGCGGAAGGGCCAGATGGCCATTTTCCCATCAGCCAGACGTGACAAAGGCGTACGTACGTCGCGGCGGCGGCGGCGGCGGCGGGCAGTTTGTGGGTTTTGTGTTAGCGTGTGATACTGGGTTGATCGGCAAAGGGAAGATTGCTGTCTGGGTGCATGATCGATCGTGGGTGTGTTATTCGATCTCAACCAGGGACATGCGTATCCTGCGTATGGGCGGCCTCGTGTGCTCGTATAGTCTTGAATGCTGTCCTGACCGACTGACTGACTGACTGACTGACCGACTGGGATCACCACCAGGTTCGCAACAGGAGGATAAAACAAGTACAATACTGGGTATGTTCAGAACGTGAGGGAACGCGGAAGCTTGACTGCTTAAAGAAGGATCCGGGATTGTGCAGCAAGCATGGAACTTGGCATTGGAGAAGGGGGATTGGTACTCCGTACGGAATGGTTACTTTGCTCATTAGTCGAGGGTTAAAAGAAAGAAAAAAAAGAGGGACGCAAAGCCGTATGATACCTATGCAAAGTGGCAACGGTGAGGTATGATGGAATGACGGCTGGGGGGGGGGGGGGGGTAGCCTTCAAGAACAAGCAGGCTTTCTGCCCGGACACTACGGATAGATTGAAGAAGAACGGACTGAAAGGGCTGGGCCATTGCCATTGCCATTGCCATGCTATGCATCCCTCTCCGTCTCTATGGACAGGTGCACTAAGAGCTTTTGTTGCTTGGCTGGGGGGGGTGGATTGGCTGGGCGGTCCTGGGTAGTACGATGTAGCTTTTGCCGGTGTATACGATGTAGGCATACACTATACCTGTACCATGCTGGATGGTGTACTTTACGGTACCTATCCGAACTGGAGCCGTCGTGGTGGCAGGGAGCATGAGCCATGAGCCGGGACCTCTGGGACCAAGCCAGGAGAGAAGCGACGGCCAGGGTTGGTTGGTTGGTTCGGGTTGGAGGATGGCAAGGGTTGGCCAAGTGTCAAGGGTCAAGGGGGTGGTGGTGCGGATGTGGATGCATGTTTGTGTGTGTGAGTGTGTGTATGGACAGACAGTATGTGGTGTGTGCCTGGAGGTCAAGGGGGTGTGCCGTGCGTTTGGTGTTTCTTCTTGCTTCCCCTAGCTCTCGTGGTCTAGCAAGTTGGTTGGCGGGATTCGGGACGGTCAGTGTCAATGTCATATGCACGATGTACATTGCGCTGTACATGTGTATGGATGGAGCATCTGGAGCTGCGTTGTCATGACAGGCATACCGTACTAGGTACGGATAGGTCATGAGGGATCGAAAAGCCTGTCTGTCTGTATGTATGTATGTAGGAAGAGCCGTACACGAGCACGTCGAGGCCCGCCCGTTTGAGGTTCTTTCCACCAGCGGGATGAATGAGATGGACGACGGCGTACCAGCCGTCTCGCCGGCAGGGGGGGAATGTCTACATTGTATGTTGTCGACGGGGGGGGGGGGGGGGGCAAGGACTGGACCTGATCGCCGCAGGTTTTTTCCTCTTTCCGTGTCAAAGGGGGTGGAACCAGCCCGTTGCTCTTACTTTAGTACCTTAAGGTTGTATATACAGATGTATGTATGTATCTCAGTACGAAGTATGGAGTACGGTGTATAAACGTGGTATAGATGTACATGCGTTGCTGTACGGATACGTAGCAGGCGACCTATTCGTACGCTAATGCTTGCGTCTGCCAATATCCCCTGCTCTGCCCAGGCGGATCAGGTTCCTGATAGGCACAGGGCTGGACTTTCAAAAACTCAACACCCCTTGAAAGCAGCAGGCGCCTGGTGCCATGCGCGATGCGATGCAGTATGTGTCTGCCGTGGCTCTGGTTCCTGACCTGACCTGGCCTGGCCTTACTGACGACGGGCGCGCGCGCGCGCGCGCGAGAGAGAGAGAGAGAGAAATGATACGGGTGGCTGTTGAATGTCTTTCCCCCTTCCTTCAGATCGGTATGGCTGGCTCCCTCCCCAAAATCTCGTCCAGTCGTCCTTCCCGCCGCGCTTTGGAAGTTCCAATGTCTCGCCCGTCGGGTTTCCATATGGTCTCCTTGTCTCGTCTCACCCGCCGCCGCCGTCTTACTTGCGTCCAAGCCGCCTTGGCCACGCATCTGCATTCGTATGTAGGTAAGTGGTGTACTATGGCGGGGGGCCCATCGTATACTACTGAACCCGGTGGCCGTACGCATCCTCTCGGGGGCACAGCTTCTCTTAAGGTTCCTGCCTACGTGCGCTTACCCTGCCTCCAACGGTTCGTTATCCCCCCCCTGGGACCGCCCTGTGTGCGTGCAGGCTGAGGCCATCATGTAATAATACGCCCGAGTGCCACAAAAGGAGTAGGGGAGAAAAAAAAAGAAAGTGAGAAAAGGTGGTGGTGTGGTTCAGCCAAGGTACCCGTACCTCTCCGGCAGGGCATCGTATTTTGCGCGCCACACTCTCCTCTCCCTCCATCTCTCCCGCCCTATCCAGGCTTGATGGCACGTTTTGCCCTTCTTCACGTCCCATTCCGTCCTTGGCTGCGAGTAAGCTCAAACGGTTTGCCGCATCCAAGAGCGGGAGAAAGCAGGAACGACGGGGCGCGTGGGCAACGGAGACCTCGGATACCGTCTAGAGGTTGCGTTGCTGCGCTGCGGGGGGGGGGGTGGTCGTCGTGGACCTGTTTGTTTGCCGGATCTCGGGCTATGTGTGGGAATGCCCCCCTCCCCCCTCCCCCTCGGTTAGAACCCTCCTCGGCGGTCTGCGTGGATCGCTCTCTCTTCGTCTTTCAAAGATGAAAAAGGCGAGGGCTGGGAGGGGGGAGGGATGATTCATCCAAGTCACCGAGTCATCCCCTCAGAAGGGAGGAAGATTCGGGCGGGGTGAGACCGACTCAAGCACTCCTGGCCTCAATCAAGAATTGATTCTTGTTAATGCCATGCCTCTTCGGTATTTCCATAATCTTTACTATTCCTCTGCTGTGCCACGTATGGGACCCCGGGAAAAGAAAGAAAAAAAGGAAAAAAAGAAGAAGAAAAAACAGCGACACAAGAATACCCTTATGCGTCGGCTCGACTCCATGATGGCCCCTTGCGGACCAAGAGAGGGGACAACCCCGGAGGCGGAGGGGCCCTTGTTCCGCGACGCTCATGCCCTAGCTAGGCACTAATTGATATATCTAGTGGGCGCGAAGAATACTTGGCCAGCAGAGTTCACACCGTCTTCATCGACTTGCCCGCATCAGCCACAGATCGAAAGCGATTGAGTATGTACGATGTACTGTATAATCGTACCAAGTGGCCGCCGCCGCCCCCCAGCCCCCAGCGTTGTTGGCTCCGCAGCCTTTTGAACTGCCATGGCGGCGCCGGCCATCAACGGCCGCTGCTGTTGCGTAACCTCTTCTCCCTTACGCCGTTGTTGCGTATGTTGTCCTTGGCCAGAAGAGAAGCTTGCCATGTGCCTGCCTTCGCCGTCGATGAGATGATGGATGACAGCAATCAAGCTGGGGCCTTCATCCTGTTGGCCGGTGACTTCTCCAGCCAGCGTCCCCGCCATCTTCCCATCATTCTTACCCCATCTTGGATAGGTAATAACACTTGTCTCGTGTCTCGTGTGTCTGTCTACTGAGCTTGGCCCGCAGCCTTGTACAGAATGTGGCGTACGCCAGCATCTTCGCTCTTGGGCCGGGCTGACACTGGTCTGGTGCCAGCGGAGACTACCGGCCACGCCTGTCATTGTCTTGCGGGCGGACTGATCGTCTGGGGAAGCTGCCAGCAGTGCACGAACTAGTGCCCAACTACCAACTAATAGCAGCTGGCCGGATACCTCTTGTTCTCTCCTCCCTCCCCCCTCACGTCCAATCTAACCATGTGTCACCGTCAATAGACAAAGCGAGCGAGGACAGCGAACTACAGCCGAACTACTTGTACATGGCATCTAGCCTATCAAGGGGGACACCCATCTGACCGCTCCAGTTGCGCTTGAGATAGCGTGGCGCTCTATTGCCTCTATTGCCTCCATCGCCTCCACATGTCGCCCGCGATGCATGCCAGAGAGGCGTACACTTGGTCGGACCCTGGCGGGTCACATGAACACATCTATTCCAGTCTCTGCCGGACCCTGGCTGACAATATCCGTCAGGGACAAGAGCCCGTGTTTTGCCATTTGCATGCGCAACCGTGAGGACTGCCCCTCCCCCCCCCCAGATGAGGCCTGGGTGCGTGGCCCGTAGGGATCGTACCTGTAAACGAAGCCGGAACTGGTCTGTTTGCCGGGCTACAGGGGCGGCTGCTCGAGGATAAGGCAGGGATCGTCCCTTTGCCTCGTACCGCGTGAGTACCGTTGCGCGCGGAGCGGGACGCCAGTACGTACGTGTACCTACATACATACGTAGTAGGCAGTAGTAGGTAGCAGTAGATAGGTACGTGCGAACAGTACCTCTTGGATCGGGCATCCACCGCCACGAGGAGGGCCGTATCGAGCAGAAAGCCGCCAGCAGCGAGCCGATCGATACCTGTGCCTGGTGGTGACCTTCTCTGTACGAAGGGATGGACGGGCTTGGCCCGGTGGGAACTTGCAGGCCGCTGTGGTGGGAAACACTCGAGATTTGCTCGTATTCGTCCTCAACTGCCCTGAACGGGCGCGGTTCGGGAGACGCTGCAACCCGTATTATTTGCTACGGGCGGGCGGGCTACCCAACGTCTCGGGGCCCGGCTCTCGCTGCGGCGGTCGACATGGGCAAAGGGGCGGGCTGGAATCAGGAGTCTGTCTGGGTGTGCATAGGTAGGCTGGTAGGTAGGTAGGTAGGTAGGGAGGTACCTTTGTTCTCCGTCGTCGCACACAACATGTCACCAGCACCAGGGACCCCGCCTGGCCTGGCGGGATCGATGTGATGTATCCGTGTCCGCTGTCTGTGGTCCATGTCTCTGTCGTGTCATGACCCAGTGCTGATTATGTCTGTTGTCATTGCGGCGCATAACGGTCTACTCTGCTGCGATATCAAGACTTCCGCTCATCCTTTGCTGCTGGTAGCTTCTCGGTCTTCTTCTTCTTCTTCTTCTTCGCCGGTTGGGGAAATGCACATTCGCGCTGACTGACAAACAACACAGCTGCGAGAGATGCCCGCCCGGTGACCGTTGTCTTGTCCTTGTCTGTCGGGCAAACGTTCCAGTCCCCCTCATTACAGCAAGGTTTCGACCATTATGTCATGGCCGCCGGCGTCGGCGCCGGCGCGCGCGCAACAAGGCAAATAAAAACCCCATCAAGGATGAGGAACCGCCCCATGCCCAAGTCCGAGATTCGCGACGTCGCAATGTCGTTGCACCTGCAGCTTTGTAGTAGGTGTTGCGCCGAGTTTTGCACATGTTGCAACAGCTCCATCACCACAGATTAAAGCTCCAGCGCCCCAGTCCAATTTGGTCGGCGGCCTGACCAGGATTGCAACTCGTAGTAGTAGGCACCTTGGGAGGGGGGGGGTGGGGGGGAGCGATCCCCTTAAGATTGGCGTTCCATCGCAACGTCATTGCGCCGAGGACCGTCCATCTTGCCATCTTGACCTTCCTAACCTGTTCTATCCGCACTACTACTACTACTACGGAGCTCTCTGTGTGGATATGTGCTCGCATTCACGTACGTACGTATGTACGTATGTATACATATGTGTAGGGTGTGGTCGGGTTCGTCACCCATCAGCCTCAAACTGCGAATTCCGCCTCGACTCGGGCCATGCTTTTTTCTCACAGCTTCCACATGCGTAACTCATGCTGTGCCACTTCCCAACAGCGGCTGAACGATGCTGACACGACTGCATGCGAGACACAATCAATCAACCACGTTGTGCTCAGACCTCATTTCTCCTGAATGATCCAGCCAGCTGCAGGTGTCGACCTCGTCGTTTCCTTTTCCTTTCGTACATGTCGGGCTCGACACATGGTACAAAGTCCCCGGACAACGTTACGGCTGCTGCATGGTCCTGCACTGCAGACTCCGCAGGCCGGCTACAATATGTGTATGAGCTGCCCGCGGGCAGATAGATACTCGACAATCCTCCCATGAAAGTAGGTTAGGTAGTCGGGAACGCTCAAGCTCGACTTCCGAGATGCAATGATTGGTTCAATGTCCAAGTGAGTGAGATCTGCAAGTGCATTTTACGGTATTCCCTCGTCTGGTCAATGTGTCGTTGCCGAACCGACGACGGACATGCGCGAGCTGTCGGAGCATACGATACGATACGTACTGTACCTACGGGTAGTGTCGTGTCAATGCCATACGGCTGGCTGTGATTGAGCCTGTGACGGCACGGCCAATAGTTGTCGTGATAAAGCCCCCTTTCGTCCGATGACAAGCTAGAAGCTCCCTGGCGCCTGGCAGCCACGCTAAGCTGGGACGTCCCGAAAAGTAATTCCACGTTGTTTCATGCTCCAGTTTCTGTCCATGAGAGAAGGTTATCTCGGGCCAATGGCGCTGCATGCACACTATAGGAAGTTTTACAGGGAGGCAGTCAGTCCATGTTATGCCGGACGCATAGCGCAATACGGTATGAGGTAGCCCTTGAAGCCCAAAACAGCGGTTTGATGAGGCAGAGATGAAAGGTTGAAGCCTGCACTCCGCTTGGACGGACTGCCGCAGAGGGAACCAGGCAAACATGGATAGTCGGGATGAATGCCTGAATGCCATGTGTGCGGTTGACGGGAAATGGCTGGGATTTAGTGCTGATCTCGGCCTTCGCGGACACTGCAAGGGAAGGGAACGGAAGGGAGAGGGGGTGCTCCTCTGCTCGCCATGGTCCTTTCGGTTCGAGATTGGCACTCTTCGGCAGCGTCCAATATTTGGGGGCCCTTCCCGTACGTAGCGTAAACTAGGCCGAGAGAGGCGAACCCAAGATACGGCCATGGAAATTGGCCATCTGTGCTGTTGGATGAGTGTGCATGGAATGCCGTTCCGATATGCTGATCCGTCTGGCCGGCGTCCAATACTGGTTTTGGCGTCGCCAGAGTTGGGCTTAAACTAGTTTATCCAATCGATGAGGAGGAGGAGGAGGAGGAGGAGGTTTTCGCCAAATCGGCAGTGCAGCGTCGAGGAATGTAAGCGTTGAGCTCTGTCGGGCTCCCGGATGCTTGTCATTGTGTCACGTCGCTGATCCCTTCCTGCTAAGCTTATTATGGACGGACTAACAGGAAATCAAATCAGGCAAGCAAACAAAGCAAAGCAGAGTCTCTGTGCGCAGGGCTCGACCGGGAATAAGTCGGAATGTGTGCAGGTAGATTGGCAAGAGTCACACGTGACCTTATGTCTTATCGATAAGGCAGAGAGAGAGTACCGTACCGTGCCTGCCTGCCTGCCCACTCGTGTTGTGTTGTCAGAGCAACAACAACAACAACGATTAGGCTGCTTATGGCAATCCAATCTTTTGACCACACCACCACCTAAGCAGCCAAACACAACCCGATCGATCGGTATTTCCATTTACTCGACTTCGCAGCCTTTGGCAGAAGCGCATCGTGTTTATACCCTGATCGAGCATCTCGAGAAAAAGAAAGCAAAAAGGAAAAAACTCCGCCCACGATGTCCTACAACCCACGAATGAGCATTATCCCCCCGACGCAGACCCAGTCGCGAACCCGCAAGAAAGAAGATGAAGCCGACGCGTTCATGCGCCTTCCAGACAAGGAGATTGTCGGCTGTATAACAGACATCGGGATCCCCTTCACTGTTGCCGACCTCCAAAAGCCCAACCCTCTTCAAGTCCAGATGATTTTCGAGTGGTTCGCTGAGCTGCTTCTCAACGCCACCCGCGAGACCATCGAGCCTGCCATGTGCGCCGCTGCTGAGGACATATGCGGCGAATACGCCGACACCGTCCCTCCCGACACCCGTAACCTGATGGGCTTCTACGTCTCCCTTCGCCGTCTGCTTTCCGAGTGCGGCATCCAAGACTTCGGCTTTAACGATCTGTACAAGCCGTCACACGACCGTCTCGTCAAGATCTTTAGTTATCTCATCAACTTCGTGCGCTTCCGCGAGTCGCAGACCAGCGTCATCGATGAGCACTTCAACAAGGCAGAGACCACCAAGTCGCGCATCGAAAGCTTGTACTCGGAAAACCAGGAGATGGATTCGCGCCTCGTTGACATGAAGCGCAACCGCAAGGCCATGGAAGCACAGGTGCGCGAGAAGACGACGCGCAACGACGAGTTGAAGCAGAAGCTACTCGAGCTGCGCCGCAACCAGGAGCGCGTGGCTGCCCGTCTGGAGGACGCCAAGATGAAAAAGACGGAGCTCACCACGGCACTGGAAGAGAGGACGGCGCAGAAGCTGGTCATGAAGCAGGAAAGCGCAAAGCTGCGGCCCTACGTCATGCAGAGCCCCTCGGCATTGCAGGCAACCCTCACGGAGCTGAGCAACGCGCTCAACAGCGAAAAGGCGCACATCGAGGCCCTGGACCGCCGCTCGCGCGCGTTGCAGACTTCGGCCGATTCTTTCTCGGTCGTGTCCACGGACGTGGCGTCCTGCATCAAGGTACTCGACGAGATTGGCGTCGAGTTGGCCAAGGAAGACGAGGAGAACCTGAAGAATGCCAAGCAGCGCGATGCCCTGTCGGAGCGCGGTAACAACGTGCGAGAGGTCGAGCGCACAGAGGCGCTGTTGCAACGGCAGCTGCTCAAGTGGAGTGAGCGCACCGAGAAGCTTCGCGAGCAGAGTTCCGCCAAGGCTCAGGAGGCCAAGGAGAAGATGGAAGAGCTTCGTGCCGTCCATCGCAAGCTGACCGAGGAGCGGACGGAGAAGGGCAAGGATATCGAGAGACGCCGCGTCCGCATCGAGCAGACGGAGAAGAAGGTACGTTTGATCCGCCGCACCGCTCGTCTTTGCAGAACACAATACTAACGATTTGACAGATGCTCGACCTCAAGGAGAACATTGAGAACGAGATTCATAGCGCATACGATGAGTTTCTCAAGATGGATTCTCACATCAAGCTCTACATCACCGAGATGGAGCAAGCCTTGTGAGCCTGGCATGTGGCGGTTTTGGTTTTTCCCTTGGTCGGTTTATCATTTGAATCTGCAACGAAGACATGAGTTATAAAGATACCACGGGCTTGGCGTTGTTGGTGGCTGGAAAGGAGCATGTCCTTTCATGCTGGCAGGCAATGAATCCTTTTTTTTTTTTTCGTTCATTCTTACGAAAGAATCGGTGTGATATTATTGTGTCAAACGTCCCATTGACCCGCCTGGAAACGGAACCATCGCCCCAAAGCCTGCTTCACCTTGACTGTCCTCCCCGCCCAAACGCCCTCGTCCCCCCTTCTCGAGCTTCCACTCAGGACAGGTACGTCATCCTGCAGGACGGCCTTGAAGTCTTCATGTCCTCCCGCGCCCTTTGGCTCAACGACGACGGGCTTGAACTCTGTGCGCCGTGCAGCTCCCAGGAGTGCGGCGGCCGAGTTGCTGAGGCCTTGGGCGCTCCACTCGCTGGTGTCGCGGTGGAGGTTGAGGAGACCGTAGACTAGAAGCAGAGGCGGCCGAGCCTTGCCGGACGACGACGGCGGCGGCGGATGATTCCGAGGTGGTTGCATCGGAGAGTCGGATGGGTCGAATGCAGAGAGGTACGCGCGTAGATGCGTCACTGTCGGGATGAAGAGAAGGCGGATGTGGCGGGCGACTGCTGTCCGGTAGAGCGTCGCCGAGAGGAGAGGTGACGGTCGCCGCTCCTCAGGGACACCATCATCTTCACCATGTGTGTTTTCTTGGGCGTGGGATACGAGGTCTGCGATAAAGTTTTCTCGCGTGTAACAGATGAGGATCGTGGTTGGGTAGGCCTGGAACGTGACGATATAGTGGAGGAGCTCTACCGGTGAGGCCGGCGAAAGCACCGTCGGGGCCATGATGCTTCCGATCCTAGTTCTGACAAACAGGCAAACGTTCCGCTCCTCGGTAGCTTGGGCTGGGCTGACCGACCGCGTTAGGAATGAACAATAGCTTAGTAGTGTAATAGACGGAATGGTGGATGGATCTGCTTGGATGGGTTGAATGAGAGGTACGGACCCACTTTTACAATGTATCAACCACGGTGATTTCCTCTCGTATGCGTATCACTTGACTGAACGACGCTTCTCCAAATCATCTCGTTTCTTTTCCAGTAGCTATATCATCCCGAAGCTTCAAGTGTCGAAATCGGCCACAAGTCCGGCTTCAATGCCGGATCCATGCAGCTTTTCCCGGAGAGTGTTTGCAAGTACGTATCAGTTATCCGACGAAACGAAACGTCCGACAGAAAAAACAAAATTTGATAACTGATATTTGAGGAAGCTTGCCAAAAGATCGGGGGAAAAAGTGAATTCGGGGTCCCAGTACCACGGCACTCATTCCGATCATCTCAGTAGACAGACAGGCTTGTGAAACAGGCCGTTCATCCGCGGGCATCGATGCGTCTTCACCTTCCCCAAACCCTGACAACGGTTACACTCGGTCAGTAGACCCTTGACATCACGATGCATTTATCAACGCAAGCAACTCTTTGTAGAAAGGCTGAATGGTACTGCCGGTCAACGCGCCCCGCGGCATGTTGGTAGACACAAAAGTGTTGGTTACCATGCATCAATTCTATCCTGACCGTTCTGCATGCGCCTTCAGCATACATACTTATTGCAGGTCCGCCATGCATCATGGCGCCAGCCAGCCATATGCTCCCCATAACAGTCTCACAAGTGAGCTATCGAATCTGTATCACGGCTAACCAATGAGAAGGCGATTTTGCATGCCATTTTATAGGAGTCTGAGGGCAACCATCCATCTCATCACGTCCCCTAGGGGTGATTAAGTGTGACGCCTGAATTTTACACCCGCAAGTAGGAAGGCGGGTATGCACCTATATGCACCCACGACCAACAGCATAGAAACTATTCATTCAGATACTAACAAGGCTAAGTAGCTTTTTTAAATAACTGCCTTCTCGCTCTCGTTTATGTTCTCGGTCATCCCGTAAACCTTTCTCGTAGGCATTCCAGGCTCTCATCACCCACACATCTGACCGCATAAGCTGTCTTGCCGCGCGTCTGTCCTTTAAATTCGTCTTCACTACCTAGACTTACAACACTTACCAAGTTACCAGTCTGATTGAGAGTTCAAATCTTGCGTCGCCAAAACAGGTACCGCAGGAAAACGTTGCAAGAACCCTCTGGGGTCTTCGAAACTAAGCAAAGTTCAATATCTCTGGCGCCAATTCGGGCTGGTGATAGAATGCCCGGAGACCAACGAGTTCTCTGGCCAGGTTGCGGGCGTTTTTCGCCGCCTCACATTGCAGTTCCCATATTAGAAGAAACTCCGACAAGAACCTTGGAAAATAGAAGAAGATTTATGTAACGGCGGTATCTTAAATGATTAGGACAACGAGCGTTTTCTCCTTGAAAAGATTCAAAGACACGATGGATTCAGCTGAGGAAACTTCCACTGGCAAGACTGCTGCTGGCCTTGCAACGCGGTTAAGCCAAGAAACAACTGAGAGCACAAGATAATCGGCCCAGTCCAGCACTATAGTTGATAGAGTGTGGAAGACGGCAGCATTCGGCATTCGCGGGCAAAGCATTGCAACCGCCCTTCACTTCCACCCCCTCACAGCTCTAAGGGGATCAAGAGAAGCGATGACTAAATCATCTCCCAGGCTATGGAGTACCCAACATTGAAATTGAACGGGAGCTTGTAAGCTAGCAATGTGTCCTTTGAGTGGGCAGATTAATGTGTTAATTAGGTACCTAATGTGGTATACGGATACAGGGCTGGGCAAGCATCATGGGTGGGGGGCACCTAGGTAGGTAGGTAGACAGATAGGTAGACGTGCCTAAAACGTGGTTTTGGTAGGGGCAGTTTTCGTTCGGCTTAGTGCCCTTGCCCGCTGAAGTTGAGAGTTTTGCCGACGGCCCGGGAGGGGTTTTAGCGGCCGGCCGGCAGCCGAAGTAACAACTAAGCACGCCAGCAGCCGGCCTCTGCCCCGCGTCGGCGCGGCCTGGTCCAGCCTCCCAAGCAATGAGACGTCATTTCTCTCCCTGCAAACCTTCACATCTCCACGCACCCCGAAGTTGGTTCACCAACCCCTTTCCCTCCCCCATATCTCCTCTACGACTGCTTCAGCTAGCTCCGATCTGCTGTCGCTCGTCATGGAGTCCATCGCGCGGATATCCAGTCTGCTCGAGAGCGGTGCGTCACTGACCGCCCATCCAATCCCCAAACTGCTGTCGTGGCCCTCGCTAACGTCGACCCCGTCCAGCTCGAGAGCTCACACTCGACGCCGCCTCGGCGACGCGCAGCTCCCGCAGCATCGGCCGTCCTCTCGATCGCGCGCAGATTAAGAAGCTGTTGGACAGTCGAAATGACCGCGAGGTGCTGGACGGTCTGCGCCGCGTCCTCTCGGTACGCATCCTTCCAGCCAGTTCCAGACCCAACCCTTGGCCAATCTAATCCCACCTCCGCCCAGATGATGTACCGCGGCCAGAAGACGTTGCCCTTCTTCTCCTCCGTCGTCAAGAATGTTGCATCGCCCAACATCGAGATCAAGAAGCTCGTCTACATCTACCTCATTCACCATGCCGAGCAGGAACCCGACCTCGCCCTCCTTTCCATCAATACCATCCAGAAATCCCTCTCCGACACGAACCCTCAAGTCCGCGCCCTTGCACTCAAGACCATGTCAGGCATCCGAGTCCCCGTTATTAGTCAGATCGTATCCCTCGCGATCAAGAAGGGTGTGGTGGATATGAGCCCCTACGTGCGCCGAGCTGCCGCTCTCTCGATCCCCAAATGCTACCGCCTCGACCCCACGCAGCTGCCGCAGCTGCTCGAATACCTGACCGCCCTCATCGGAGACAAGCAGTACTTCGTCGTCGGTGCCGCTGTCTCGGCCTTTCTGGAAGTTTGCCCCGACCGCATCGACATGATACATCCGCATTACCGGGCATTGGTTAAGAAGGTGGTGGATATGGACGAGTGGAGTCAGCTGGCGACGCTGCGAATGATGACATACTACGCGAGGAAGTGTTTTCCGAGACGGACGCGCACCGTCAAGAGTCAGGAGAAGACGGCCGACCTCGGTGACTTTTACGGCGAAAATGCGCAGCAAGAGGGCGAGGAACAGCAAGTTGTTGCGGTGGATCCGGACCTGGCTCTGCTGCTCAACGGCATCAAGCCTTTGCTGCAGAGTCGTAACTCGGCCGTGGTGATTGCGGTCACGAGATGCTACGTCGAAATCGGAACGCCGGAATACGTCAAGATCGCCATAGGTCCTCTTGTAGCGCTGCTCAGGGGGCCTCAAGACATCCAGCAAGTCGCACTCTACAACATCGTCTCAGTTTGCTTGACGAGACCAACAGACTTTGTCAAGTACGCCAGCCACTTCCTTGTCAGAGCTACGGACCCTACACAAGTGTGGGAGTTGAAGTTGGAGATCCTGACGCTCATCTTCCCTCACGCGCCCCCTCACATCAAGAGCCTGATTCTGAACGAGCTGGAACACTTTTCCGGTTCGACGAACAAGGCGCTCGTAAGGGAAGCGGTGCGTGCCGTTGGACGATGCGCTCAGACAGACTCGTCAACAGCACCGAGGTGTCTCCGGCTGCTGCTGGGGCAAATCACGAGTCTGGACGGAACGCTGGCGGCCGAGTCGCTGACAGTCATCCGGCACCTGATCCAGCAAGACCCTCAAGGTCACGTCGGGACGGTCATACGTCTCGCCAAAAACCTCGACTCTGCAACGGATCCTCACGCAAGGGCAACCATCATCTGGCTGGTGGGCGAGTTCTCGGGTCTCGAGGGCGAAGACAATATCGCGGCAGATGTGCTGCGAATCCTCTTGAAGGACTTTGCGAGCGAGGCAGAGGTGGCAAAGGGGCAGATCCTCCTTCTTGCTGCCAAGGTCTACCTGCACCACGTGAACCGCCAGAGCCAAGACAAAGGCGAAGGGGAAGCAGCGGCGCCCAGCCAAGACGGCCACCCTGTCGCGAAGCTTTGGGACTACGCTTTGCTGCTGGTCCGCTACGACACGTCATACGACCTCCGCGATCGAGCCCGCATGTACCGAGCTCTCCTTTCTGTGCCCCAACTGGCCACGTTGATGTTGTTGGCCCCGAAGCCAGCGCCCCAGGCCCCCAGCCCTTCGGAGATTCGTAAGGGCTTCATGCTTGGCTCTTCGACGCTTGTGTTGGCGGGCGGAGGTGGTGTCCACGGTCTACGCGGCTACGAGGGTCTTCCCGACTGGGTAGCGGAGGGCTCGGAGCCGGACCGACGTCTGCGAGAAACAGAGACACCTTCGGCTTACGGCGGGGAAAAGAGCGTACCGGCCAGTCAAATGCTCGACAGCGCGGTCAAGGCTGCACCGACAAAGACCAATGGCCTAGGCGCTGTCGTTGGTGCCGGCGTCGGCGTCGGCGTCAAGACGCTCGACGATTGGCTTGCAGAAGAAGAAATGGAGGAGCAACAAGAAGCATTCAAAATGGACGAAGAGAATGAAGAAGAGTCCGAAGAAGAGACGGATGAAGAGGATGACGATGGCGACGAGGATGATGATGATGACGACGAGGACGAAGAGGAAGAGGAAGAGAGCAGCGAAGACGATAGTGACTGAAGCAACCAGAGCACCAAGTGGCAGTGCCGTATGGGGTGAGATGCGTGCATGAGGTCGAGATGAGAGTACGAATAAAACCAAGCATCCCCAGATTTGCAGATTTATCGGGAATTGATACCATGGCCATCACGAACCGACTACCCGGCGTCGTCTACGCGAGTTACATGGCCGCCTGCCGATTGCTTGACCTTGGATCGCTCACCTTGAAGTCCAAACAAGCGTGACGAACACGGCAGGAAAGACGGCTACACCGAGGAGGGGCTTTGACGGATTCGGCGTCATGGTTGACCGGCGGAAGTGCTTCAAGAAGCAGGCTTCTCTCGTTATTCGGTGGGACGTTTACTCCGAAAGTCGGGGGGGGTAGAGACCCGACCGACATCCCACGACACGCCGGAATGACACTCCGGACACGATTTCACCCGCAGCACAGCACGCGCACGCGGGCAGAAGAGCAGGCATGCTAATGTGATGCCATGCACGTTGGCTAAGCGATCCGAGGGACCCGAGGGCTTTCGTCCTTCCAACGGCGGTTTCACCGCCAAGCGGCCCTTAAGACCCCTGTCGCTTTCTCGGTTAGCAGCTCGGGTGGCGTGCATCGCTTAGCTCGTGTCATTCGGGTTCGACTACATAGGTGGGATCGGCCAGGTTCGGGCCAAGGCGCTAGAAGGATGCTAAGATCCGGATGTTTGACCCCCGGGATCGTTACCGTCTGACCGACTCTCGATGTTGGTGGGGGTTGCGATGTTGATTTTATCTGATTTTTTTCGTTCCGCACCGTTGTGCCCATGACTCGATTCCATACGCAGGAGAGCAAGATCGATGGTTGATCTAGCTCGAACAAGAGTGTGTTTGGTTAGCTCTCTTGCTTGTCAAACTACTCCATGACGGCAACGCTCGAGGCTCAAGCCTCGGACCGTCTCACTCAGCCCAAGAGCAGGTACAACGTCCCCCAACCACCAATCGTCATCGAAATCCCAAAAAGCCCGTAAGCAGAGCCCGCATTGCTTTCCAATTCGAGGTGGCCTGCGGGTCCTCGGGGTCGAAGAAGGGCATCATCCGGGGGAGGCCTTGGCTCTGCACTTGGCGCTGCTGCGCACCACCAACATTGGCCTCGCTCAATTCCAAACGTCCATCCCCTTCATTTCATTCGGTTTCTTCGCTTTGCCAGTGAACCGGTCGGGCGAGACTGGCAATGATGGAGGGTCCGTCCCAACTCCACAGGTGTTTACCCCCTCCCCCCTCCTCCCTCCCCCCCGGTAGTCGGGGCCAAGAGGCAACGCTACGTGCCGTGTGGATGCAATGTGCCGGCGCCTGTTTGTATACATACATATGTAGGTGATGACGGCGTTCGTTGCTTGGGACTTTCGCCACCGATTTCTTTGCTTCTATCTCGTCTCTGCGTCTTTGATTCGCGCCTTGTCGTTGATCGCTGTTCTGTTCCCGAGCCCCCTTTGGCGGCCGTTTCCTCCTCGAGCAATCAGAAGGACTATCAGCAAAACATACGAGGACTGCGACTGAGTAGCCCTGCGACCGTTCTGGAGATAGTGTCACGCGCCACTCCATCCCACGCAAGACTTGACTTTGAAGAGCCTCACACGATCGTCACTCGATAGAAAACCCTTCCCCCCCAAAAAAGAAAAAGAAAAAGAAAAAGAAGAAGGAAGAACCGCCACCATGTCGGCCAACGACACCGCGAGGCAGTTCCGCCAGTGCACCGAGGTCTCGCAACTCTGCCCCGTCGAGCTGACCGTGCTGTCGTACTACCCCAACTTGGGCGCCAACATCTTCTTCGCTGTCGCATTTGGCCTTGTCGTTCTCACTTCGGCCACCATCGGGACGTTGAAGCGCACCTGGACGTTCATGCTCTTTGTGACGGGCGGTTCGGTTCTCGAGACGGTTGGTATGGTGATACCCTTCACCCCCCCCCCCCCCCCCAACGAACGGCTGGATGGAGTTCAACCCATCTACCATCGGACGAACCCCCTGCCCCGTGCTCCTACTCTTCTTCTTTTCTTCTTCTTCTTCTTCTTTTTCTCCCGCTTTCGTGGTAATCCGACGACTGACACGAGTCCAGGTTACGTAGGCCGGGTCCTCCTCCACGAGAACCCCTGGAACAAGGACGCCTTCCAGATGCAAATCTGCACCATCATCCTCGGCCCGACCTTCATCTGCGCCGGCATCTACCTCACCCTTAAGCACGTCTCCGCGAACCTCAACCCGGGCCTCTCGCGCATCCGCCCGCGCCTGTACCCCCTCATCTTCCTGCCCGCCGACCTCACCTGCCTCATCGTCCAGGCGATCGGCGGCGGCCTCGCGGCGGCGGCCGGGCAGACGAACAAGAAGCTGCTCGACGGCGGAAACCAGGCCATAATCGCGGGTATCGCGCTGCAGGTCGTCGTGTTGATGCTGTTCGGGGCCGCCGGCGCGGACTACTTGCTGAGAGTGAGGAGGTGGGCGCATAGCGGCGACCACAGCACCGGCGAGATTGCTCTGTACCGCGCAAAGAAGTTCAGGCTGTTCCTCTACGCTGTCACGTTCGCGTACGCGTGCGTCATGGTCCGTTGCGTCTACCGGTAAGTTGTATATCCCGTCAGATAGAAGAAGGTGTGGAGGGGGGGAAGGACGAATGATGCTGACAACGGCCAATACAGTGTCGCTGAGATGGCGGGCGGATGGGGCAACCACATCATGCAAGACGAGGTCTCGTTCATGATCCTCGACGGCGGCCTCGTGCTGACCTGCGTCACACTGCTGACCGTCTTCCATCCCGGCATCTACTTCCCGCAGATGGGCAAGCTCGGCAAGGCGCAGGCCGGGGAGAAGACTGAATCTACAACGACCTCGACGCCAGAGAACGCCAAGGTCGAATCGGGACGCGAGTCTGCATGAACGAGAGAGCGGAGTTGGTGCGAGTAGAAGGAAGCTGGGTTTAAACAGATAGAGACGGTAATGGAGGCCTCCGGGTCATGCACGGCGTTTGGGATCTTGATACTCGTCTCCTGCTGCTGTCGATCCACGGTGGAACTCGGCAGCTTTGTCCTCGTCATAGAGACGCGTGCGACCTGTAGAGGTAGGTCACTGCTCGGGCTTGTATTTGTTTTCCTTTTCAAAAATCACACGGGTGAAAGCCCTCCATAAAAGACATTGCCCTTGCTCCTGTGCGCTTTTGCTCTCTTCAACATGCCATATGAACAAGTCCTTGTGTCTGAGACACACTTGTGTGTCGACACCCTCAATGGCTTTCTCGACAATGCCATTGTTCACTTCTCCATGTCACCAGCTGCTCCGACTGCCTCTAGCCAATTTTTTTTTCGCGTTTGACAGCAATCTCCAGTAGGTCGTAACGCCGACCAACCAAACAAGTCTCACGATGTGCATCACAGACGTGGTGCACTGCATGTGCGGCATTTGCAACGCCCGCCTCGGCAGGCCGCGGTGCCGCATCCTCGAGCGGTGTCCGGACGCCCTCGCCGCCGCGTCCCCGCATTACGGCCTCCTTCACGACCCGGGGCCGTCGACGGCGGGATGGTGCGACGTTCTTCGATGAGTGCCGGTTCATTTGCTCTGCTAGATGCTCTCCCCCCCCGTCTCTCCAAGACCTTTCTAATATTTCTTTTCGAGTCCCGTCGCCGAGTCGGAGTCGGTCGATGCTCTCACTCTTTACCATCCAGGTACCGGTACACCACGGAGAAGTCTCGCCCCTTACAGTCCTCGCGCCCTTCGGCCGCGGCATACACCTCGGTTGCCTTGCCGGCCAGCTCCAGCCTCGCGCCCGCCTCTTCGGCCGCGACGACGGCCAGGCCGAGGTCCTTGCGCATCAGCCCGATCCCGAAGCCGCCCTTGTAGTCTCGCCCCGCGGGGCTTCCCTCGACGACGCCCCCGACGGGGTTGTTCACCTCGCTGGGCCAGCACTTGCCCGTGCTGACGTTGATCACCCCGGCGAGGACCTTGGGGTCCAGCCCCAGTCGAATGCCCAGATTCATCGCCTCGGCCGTCGCGATGTTGTTGACGGCGAGCAGGTAGTTGTTGGCCAGCTTCGCCGACAGGCCCGTCCCCTGCGGCCCGCAATGCAGCACGCGGCGGCCCATGCGCAGGAGAGTGGGCTCGACGGCCGCGAGGTGCGCGGGGTCGCAGCCGAGCATGAAAGTCAGGGTGCCCGCCGTGGCGCCGACGACGCCGCCCGACATGGGCGCGTCGACGAAGACGCCCTGGCCCTTGGGCTGGGCAGCGGCCACGGCGGCGGCGACCTCGCGCGAGGAGGAAGGGTCGATGGTGGAGCAGTCTATGAAGATGCGCTTCCTAGGCGGCAGGTCGACGAGGATGGAGGCGTAGACCGATTTCACGTGAGATGGCTCAGGAAGCACGGTGATGACGGTGTCCTGGTGATGGGAGAATGGCGGTTAACATGTGTTGTCAAGACACAACAGCTCGCTCCCGGGACAGAAATGAATGCAATAGACCAGAATATGACCGATTCGTCGGCTAGAAGTATAGTAATAGCAGGGCTTTTTTTGGGGGGGGGGGGAAGGGGGGTTTCGTGATGATGGTTGGCAAAGCAGTTTCGGTCTATTCATCATAAGAGCAACACAATACAACAACACAAGCGGACATTGTCGTTACATCTCCAAAATGAGACTAAGAAACGAAGTTGGAAAAAATAAAGAGAGAGAGAGAGAGAGAAGAAAAAGCAACGTACAGCGTCTATCGAGGCATCTCTCGCCGAGCCGACGACGGCGACCTTTGCGCCGCCGGCCAGCGATCGTTCCATCTCCTCGGCCAGGTTCGAGACGGCGGCCTTGTTGATGTCGAAGATGCGGATCTCATCCTTGGGACTCAGCTTCGACTGGAGGTTCTTGGCCATTTGGTAGCCCTGCGGGCGTTAGCATCCGAACGTGAAACGGTTATAGGCATGAGGACCGTGGAGCAAGGGAGCGTTACCATCTGTCCAAGGCCGATGAAGCCGTAGCTCTCCAGCCGCCGCGGCGTCGTCGCGAAGCCGCGCCGCTGGACGAACCTGATGGTCCGCAGCGTCGCAGGGGTCCGCATTGTGCAGCTTCCAATGAACCAGTCCGCACGCACGCAAGATGAGGCGATTGCTGAATTAGTCAACAGAGAGCGGGAAGCGGTTGAGACAACAAGGTCAAGTTGTCCTTGAAGAGTCAAGCAGTCAAAGTGCGACGAGATGAGCTTCATTCCAGCCGAGCTTAGACACGCCCGCCCCCAGGTTTCCCAGACTGCGGGGAGGGGAATGCAGACAAGGAGGAGGTGGACGGTCATCCGGGGAGCCGGCCATTGCCGGCGTTAGCCATCCCGCTCGATCTTCGATGATGCATGGCGGGCGGCCTTGAACCGAGCCCCTGCACGTGGCGCGCGGGAGCGGCCCCAGATTAGACGCATAAAAGAGGGCCCCCTGGGGAAGAAGGGATGCACCAAGTGTGCATTTGCGGTGGCAGAAGACGCCGTCGAGAGAGGCGCCAAGGGCTGTTCGTCATGTAGTACCTAGTGTATGTGTATTGGATGCATCGTCCGAGCTGCAAATGTTTGCTCAGTCGAGTAAATATCACGGGAGGACAGAATTGGCTGATTGATATGCGACGCAGTTGATCTCGGTTCTCTTTCCCCTCAAAGCTTCATCAGCACTCCGCTATAGCTACTGGAAAGCAGGTGTCAAAAGTCGATGGAAGAAGCTTGGTTCATTGGCAAACCGCACGGAGCCTAGACACCAGAACGCGCGATACATCACGTAAAGTAGCATCCATGATGAGTTGACTGGAAGATGCTGGTGGGCGAAATTACTACAAGCAGAGCCAACGTTGATTACAAACGTAGATCGCCGTACCCCCCACCCCCCCCATTCGACGCCGGCAAGCAAAGGGACCTAAACAAACACATCCATTACACTTGCCCTCGATCCTGAATCGCTGGGCTTGGCTCTCCCGCAAACCCGACCTCCCTTGTCGCCGTAAGCAGGCGGTTCTCCATTGTACCTACACTGACTTTGGTTCCACCCAAATATCCCAGAAGCAAAAGAGGGAAAAAAGAAAGCCGGCCCGAGTCTCCTCGAGCTCTATGGGTATGAGCGAAAGGCAGAAACATGATATAAAAAAGGTCCGCCGCCATGTCCACCACCCCAGAAAAATAAAACCAAAAAAAATCCTTGGGGCGATTGCGATCCGCGGCGCTCCGCCACATGCTCCATGGCCGGACCACTGCACCTCACATGTTGCTTTATTACCAATCGATTTTGTAGCGAGTCGGCAGACTTCTTCAAAAGGCGCCCACAAAGTATGAAAACGCGCTACGCAAGCACAAGTCAGTTTGCAGCCTCCATGGCTCGGGAAGAACGAAGCACTTACCCAACAGCGAGTGACACGGCACTCAGGCCGAACAGGGCCCGATTCCGCACGCGCAGCTTCTTGACCTGTACCTCGGCCGTCTTCGCTTTCTTCGCACGCGGTTCCTCTGCGGCATCTGCTTCGCCGTCCTTTTCCTCCTTTTCGTCGTCTCCCTTGGAGATCTCTTCTGCCCCACGCTTGCCCTTCTTGACTTTGGGACTGTCCACGCCCTCCTCTGGCTTGATGCCGGCAGCCTCGACCATCTGCTTGGCCTCGGCAATCATGCGCGCAGTCTCTTCAGCCGTTGGCGGGGCGGAGCTAAGCAGCGGGAGTTCTAGTGACACAGCAGTGCGCTTCGTCTCGTTTCCATCCTCGTCAGTCTTGAAGTCCTGGTCAACAAAAATCTTGGCCTTGGTGCTCTGCTTCTTGGGCTCCAGGACCGCAACTGGCTCCGTCTCAATGCTCTTGATGGCGGTCTCCACTCTCGCCTCGGCGTCTCTGTCCTCGTCAATGACGCCGTTCACCTCGAGCTTGGCTGTGGTAGTGAGAGTAGGCGTGGAGTCCCGGGGCTCGACCGAGTCGGCCTTGGTCTTGCGCTTCCTGGGCGACCTGACAGGTCTGGGGGCGGTTGACTTGGTCGGGCTGGCCGAGCGGCGAGATCTGGTGCTGCGGGGCAGCGAAGTCGGGGTAGGAGGAGCGAGCTGAGGGTGGACCTTGAAAAGATCGAATTTCGGCGGGGCAGCAATCTTCTTGGGAGGGCTGTCGGGGCTGTTGGAGACGGCGATGTTGGCGGGATCCAGCAGGGCGCGAATCCACGGCGCGATGCTGTACTCCTCTGCAAGAGCCAAGGCGTGTTCGGGGGGGATCCAAACGTTGCCTGCCGTCTCCTCGGGGCTGGTGGTTGCAAGCGACTTGATGTACTTGCGCTCAACCTCTTCTTCGGAGGCTTCGGCGTAGGGGAACGTGGCCTTGAACATGCCGGTGGCGGAAACGAAGCCGTCGTGGCTCCTGCGCATGAGGAAGTAGCTGTTGGGGCTCGACTTGAAGATTCCGGAGACGATTCCCTTGGGCAGGGGCGCGCGGAGATGCGCGTAGTCGAAGACGCCGAGGGCGGCACCTTGACCGTCGGCGTGGCTCACCATCTTGGCAGTCAGCTGTGTTTGGCCGAGGCGGCGGCGGGCGACGAGGTCGTTGTCTGCAGACGGGTCAGCAAACCAGGAGCCCTCGAGCACGAGGAGTCAGTTCATGTCCATACACGGAGGCACATCTTCGAGCATCAAGGGGTTATGCTTGGCGGGCAGGTGCCGCTCAGGAGCTGTCGCGGAAGGCATCTTTTGGATAGGGTGTTGAAAGCGCAAAAATAGAGATTAAGATTGGGTACGGGAGGTGTTCGCGATGCGCGCGCAATGGAGCTAATCGGGAAGGGGGATTCCTCAGGATCGCGTCGATTGCAGACGAGGAGGAAAGTCTCGGTCGCAGGTGGATGTACTAATCGGCGCGTCAGCAGTCTGAGCACCGGTATGAGCGCATCAGTCGCGCGCATGCGCAAGACAAGTGAGAGAATGCTTGGGGTGTAGATGTGCCGCTTACTGGGACTGGACTCGCCAGACGTGAGTTGGAAAGGTACTGCGCAAGCGTGACGTGACGTGACGTGACGAGTGTCCCGTCGCGTTTTTTTTTCTTCTTATAAAAAAAAAAAAGGTACAGGGGTAGATGGCGGATAAGGAAAAAAAATAGAATTGATTGTATGCAACGGGGACGGCGTCCCGATACGGTGGATGGCACAAAGGGCAAAAGCTGTGTGTTTAAAGGATGGATGGAGGAAACCCGAGGGTAAAAGTGAATGTGTGTTGTATGTGAGAGAGTTGGAGGAGAGGGCGACCTGCGAGGAGGAGGAAGAAGGAACAAAGGCGGACGGACGGGACGGGCAAGGAAGCAGCAGCAGAAGCTGAGTCGAAGATTGATGGTCGCGCGCGAGAGCAAATTGGAATAGCGGAGGACGGGACGGGGGGGCACCTGAGAACCTCACCAACGAGGGGCCAAGAAGAGCGGGAGAAAGAGAGAGAGAGGCCTTTGGGGGGCCAACGGGAGGGTCCTCGCGGTCCTCGCGGTCCTCAGCTCATTGGATTTGATTACGCTATCCGTACCTCTTACCTACATAGCAGGTAGGGAGGTACCTCCTAGGTAGGTAGGTAGGTAGGTAGGCAGGCAGGGACCTATGTATCTCATAGGGGGGGCAACTGCGGGTTCGGGAAGCGATGGGTGCTGAAGCGTGTGGCCCGATGGGGAAGCAGGGGGTTGGGTCCGCGACATAAGAAGCTACTCCCTATTGTCGGGAATTTAACTGTATCAAACAAGTATCTCCCTATCCCTATCGCAGCTGTCATTTGCCGGGTTCGAACACACCACTACCCGGTACCTTCCCCGGAAAAAAAGAGCGAGAGAAAAAGGCCCCTGACTGAGAGGTGAATGAAATTCAAATGTGACGGTCCCTGCCTAAGTAGATAAACGTCCATGAGTGACTTTTGAGAGAATAGCCGGCCGGGCGACCCAGCCGTTTCAATAAGGACTCATCACACCTTTTCCTCAGTCACGGGCCCGACAGAGTGAGTCCCTGAGAACCCAGAACCCAGAACCCAGGATCCAAAATCCAGAGCTACCCCCCCGGTCCCCAACAATTCTCGTCGCGAACGCGCAAAGCTCAGATCACCGTGAGCGCCGTTCTCAACCTCGAAGGCGGCGAGTCCTTGGAGGAACAGGAAGGGGCCGCCGGTGCTTTTGACTTGTTTGGTAGTGCAGACGGGATGGTTTGAAGACACCGCCATCGGTGAGCGAGTGTGGACTCAGGGGCCCAGACAGAGTTGGGCGCCACTGGCAGGGCAACGGCAGAATTGATACCGACTACCTTGGTGTTGACACCTTTGCATTTCACCTGATGATTCTGCCAACTTATCTAAACATACCTAGGTAGCGTTGTTCTTCTTGTTCCCCATCCCGAGTACTGAAGTGCGTACTGGACGCTGGACACGTGTAGCTTTGGCTGATGACACGATAGATGCAGCAAGACCGGCTCGATCGCCAGTGCTCTGAGCTTGCTGGCTAAGTTATGACTGACTTACTAGATACCGTAGACTATACACAGCATGAGCTCCCCCTAACCCAGAGTAGGTAGGTACGGTGCGGAATTCGAAATCTACACCCGCCGTGAGAGCTTGTCGGCGGCGGCTTGAGGCTAGGAGCGGCCGGTGCTTCTAGTGGTGACCGAACCGGACTTCGAATTATTTCTTCGCTGCCGCTGGTTTTTTCCCCGCATCATGCACCAGACGACGAATGGCTCGGACGAGACTCACATGGGACATGCCGCTGCTACATAGCGTCAACGAATACATCTGTGGTTGGAGAGAGACAACGCGAAAGTAGGTAGGCTGGTAAGATATCTACCGTGCCAAAGGTCAGCTAAGTAAGCACAGGATCGGAGTAGTCAGTTGGTATCTGCAGTAGCTAGCGAGCGGCGTCAGTGACCCCGTCCAAAGCGTGCCCCTCATCAGCAAAGCAGCCAGGCATTCCAGACCGCTCATCCGACCAATAGGCAGGTATTCTGATACCGTGGCCAGTGCCAATGGAGGTAGGTTCCTTTTCTTCCCCTCCCATCCCCTCCCCCCCCCTCCGTATCACTTACGAGGGGTAGGTACCTACCAGTGCTACCTAAGCAATAAGTACAAGACAAGTACAGGCCCATGAAGTTACTGTACTAGTTAGGTATAGTAGGAAAAGGGCATGGCACGCTTGCATCGTATGTTTCCCCAAGCCCCTCATACCCCTCGCGCCCCCTCTACTGAAAAAGCCAGCACGAGTCTGTAAGGTGGGATTTTATCAGCACGTATATATTTCGTACAGCAGCAGGAAGCAAAATCAACCTTTGGTAGCAAATGCACACAAGGGCTTTGTTGATTGCTTCTGGTTTCGTGTGTGAAGTTCCATCTTGTTCCAGATGACGGCCAATCAATGCAAGCATGGCCCCCATCGATCCCTATGGCCAATGATACGCCTCGATTCGTCCTGTATCCACTGTTTGGAGACCCACTCGATACCTCCCCGAGCCCCACATCCACCTGCCACAGCCCGTCGTCGCCTGGCTCTGACGTCCCCGGCCTCCGACAGAGAGAGGGAGAGAGAAGAGAATGAGGGGCAACAGAGAGCGGTGACCTCGCAAGTGCGGCAAATGAGTGGATGGAACAGTGCTGCTGCTGTTTGTACCTTGCCCAGTACCTACCTACCTACCTACCTACCTAGCGGCCCAGCCAGCCAGCCAGCCAGCACCTTAAACTCATCACTCTTTAACCACCTACCTACCTACTCTACTTACCGTGTCTGAATCTTCAAACTTCTCTCCTCTAGAGCAAACATCGTCACATACCTACCTCACCTCACTTCTGCTTAGGTACTCACGGCCTCACCCGCCACTCAATTCCTACTGCGTCCAGAGCCATCTCGCAGGCCTCGTCATCCACCACTGACCGACAACCTGCTCCCAGCTCAAGCTCCCTCCCACCGATACCCCCCACCACCGTCGTCATCATGGCTTCCCACGAGCAAGAGGACACCATGCCCGAGGAGACTCAGGGCTACAAGTTGTCCCAGCCCAAGCAGAGTCTGGCTGAGTACCAGAAGATGGGTACGTAAATTTTGCTTGATTCTCTCGTCTGTTTAGCCATTTCTATCCTTTCTGCCTGCTTTCCCTTCATTCTGAATGCTGCTGGTGCTCTGCACTGCTGTGCTCTGCTCTGCCCCCCCTTCTCTGGGAGGTGGTTGGACTGCATTGGGCTGGATCCTGCGGGTACCCCTCACACCTTCACCTTGATTTGGGGTTCGGTGTGCAAAGCCAAAGCTTCACATAGCTTTGTCTTCACCTCGGTCACTGCCTGCCTGCTTATCAGCGGTGCTTGATATGGTATCATGGCATGCATGGTATGGCATCGCATTCAAAGCAAACTTCATGGAGGCAGCTTGAGGAAAGAGCAAAGGACCTCGCACACACCTGCTTGCTTGCTTGCTTGTTGTACCTGCCTGCCATTTCCAACACCGCACCTGTTCGCCCACAATCATTCTCTCTCTCTCTCTCTCTCACCCGCCGTCTTTCCTTTATTGGTTTTTTGTTGATACCCTCCCGCACCCTCACTTTTGCTTTTTGTTGTGCTCATCACCACATCAATATCGCACACCGGAATTCATGTTACACCACATCATTCATGGATATGCTGTATGATGGCATGCGTCTGTTGATGCAGCGGCGTAATCGCAATAAAGCCCTGCTCAACCGCAATTCCATTGAGCTTCCTCCCGCCCCCCAGTCCACTCCCTCAGGATCTCGTCCGCAGTCACCTACGGCTGAGGTGGCCGAAGAGAGGCATCTTCATCGAGCCAGAGCCACCTCACGCCCCGTCCCGCCCAATCCCCCAAACTCCCCCAGGCTGCTGGAGAATAATCCCGAGCAAGACACAGCTCTCATCCGGGACTTCTACACATCTCTCAATACTGTCAGAGCCGCTCATGGCCTTGCTACATACGAGTTACAGGAGGAGGACGAGCAGCAGCAGCAGCAAAATCAAGACAATGGACGACAAGAGCAGCTTACTAACAAGGCCACAGACGAGAACGACGAGTCTCTCCAGCGTTACAAGGAGTCCCTTGGCCTCGGCGGCGGCAAGGACCTCTCTGACGCCTCGGACCCCCGTGTCTGTATTATCCAGTCCCTCACCATGGAGTCTCCTGGCCGCGACCCTGTAACCATCGACCTGTCCAGCCCTGGCTCCGAGGCCACCCTCAAGGACAAACCCTTCAAGATTAAGGAGGGCGCCAAGTTTACCATGGTCGCCAACTTCAAGGTCCAGCACGAGATTCTCAGCGGTCTGCAGTACGTCCAGGTCGTCAAGCGTAAGGGTATCAAGGTCAGCAAGGACTCTGAGATGCTGGTAAGTCTATATATCCTCACATATCTCCCTTGCTGTCTGTGAGCACGTTACTGACACATTTCTACAGGGCAGCTACGCTCCCAACACGGACAAGCAGCCGATCTACACCAAGCGCTGTAAGTTGGATTTTCAAATTTTGCCTAGATGTCAATTGCTGATGCTGACTGCCATCCAGTCCAAGAGGAGGATGCGCCCTCGGGCATGTTGGCCCGCGGCCACTACAACGCTATCTCCAGCTTCGTCGATGATGACAAAAAGACTCACCTCACTTTCGAGTGGTCCTTCGACATCGCCAAGGACTGGTAGATCAGGGTTGCCCCTCAACGTTCAGCCTGCTCCTTCTTTTACCGTCCTCGGGGGAATTCAGAAAAGCGGTCTTACCACTCCTGGACATGGCCAACCAGCTGACACGGTCCCCGACTTCCAACCCCCTCCTGGTTGATTGAAGCGCTCTGTGGTCCCAGTAGGCCTATGGCGCAGAAGCGTTGCTGGTGTTTGGTATTAATGGTTGGAAAGTGGCAGGCGGGACGGGACGTATGCGTCACTCTCTCGCAATGCGAAACAAAAACAAAAAGATGAAAAAGCAAAAATTTACAACGAGCCCGTACGCAGGGAGAACCACAAGCATTGATTCATGGGTGGCAGACCTGGGTCGAGGTCTTTCTTGTCATACACTGCGCTGCACTCAAAAATGCGCGCGCGCGCACACACTCAAACACACACACACACACACACACTCATCTTGGCTCAAGGCTCATACATAGGGTATGAGACTCGAAGCCGCGATACACAAAACTTGGTTGGTAGATGGCTCGCAGATACATGTTATTCCGGGGTCTCATTCTTTTGATTGAGCCCGAGCTGAAATACAGATCCATTGGATCATTATTTAAAATCGCTCCATGTGTTTGTTTGTCTTCTCTTGTTGGTGCTGTAGGGTAAGTAAGATACCTAGGTGGCGGTGATGTGTGATGCTTTCATCAATATGTACCATCCAATCCGCCAGCCTGACTGACTAGTCGGCCCTCCTTCGAACCAGACCAGACCAGACACTACAAAAAGTAATCAGGAAGCGAGTTCCCGTCCGCCTGCTTGTCCCCGCCGCCCAACTGCATGTCTTTGTGCTGGTCGTTCTCTGGGGCTGCAGCAAAGACGTTGAAAAACCTCTCGCCCGTGTCGCTGACCTCCAGGACGCTGGCCATGTTGCCGCACCGGTAGCAGTAGTTGGGGGCGCTCCACACAGTGCTCAGGCGGTCGTCGTACAGGACCTGGAAGCCCTCCTGGCACAGCTGGTGCGCCCTAAGGATGTGGTCCATGTTGTTCACGGCCAGGAACTTCTTGACCACCTGCGCGCCAAAAGTATACCCTGCCCCTCGAGGGCTCAAGGAGAACTCGTCCCGTTCGGGGTCAGGGTCGGACCAGACCAGGTCGGCCATGGGCCCTTCGTGGGGAATCTCTCGGAAGCGGTCGATGATGACGATCTGGTCAATGGAGTGGATGGAGGGGGAGAGGCCTGCCAGGCTTGGATCAGTCGGGTGCGACGGTAAAAGAGAGGGAGAGGGAGGCGCGGGGTTGCCCCTTACCTCCATGGACACAGAAGATCTTGTCGTTGATGACGACGCTGAGGGTCAGGAAGTCGAACATGTCGGTGAAGTAGTGCCACACATTGGCGTTTCCGTATTTTCTCGAGCATTCCGTGTAGAAGCCGTAGGACTGGGTAACACCGCGAGACTCGTGATTGCCTCGGATCAAATGCACGCGGTTGGGGTATCGAAGTTTCAAGCACACAAGCAGAGATATCGTTTCGACACTGAACATGCCGCGGTCGACATAGTCTCCTGCGAGGGTGTGTTAGTTTCTCTCGGGCTGCTGCCTTGTCAAACCCCCCCCCCCCCCCCCCCAAATGCCATTGCTTACCAAGGAACAAGTAGTTGGTGTCCGGACACCACCCGCCAATCTTGAAGATTTCGATGAGGTCGTAGAACTGGCCGTGGATGTCGCCGACGACTGTGACGGGTGCGCGGACGTGAACGACGTTGCTCTCACGCATGAGGAGCTCTTTTGTTTTGGCGCAGATGGCCTCGATGACGGACTCGGCGAGAAGTTCCCTCTTGTACAAGCGCGAGATGCACTCGTCGAGGTCGACGGATGCTGTACACAACGTCGTTAAAAGAGATGGGCGGGGAGAAGGACACGGAGCATACCCGGAAGCCCAGGCATCGCTGCGAGTGCGATGCTACAGCGAGCGCTATGTCACCAGCTGCTCGAAGAGAGGGAATTTCGAAGAGAGGGTATGAAAAGGTTGGCCGGTATCGCTGTCGCAAAGGTCGGTCGGTCGCTCGCTCACGGAGCAGGTCGTCGGTGACCACTTCTACTCCAGACGTGGGCGGTGTGTGGTGAGGAGCGTCGGGGTTGCAGTAACATGATCGAGAGCGACGATCCTTTACATGGGAGCAGGAAGCACGACGGCGGCAGAGCTAGAGTGGGAAGAGAAAGAGAAAGAGAGAAGACAAGATCCGAATGGATGGAATGGGCGCAGACTGTAATATATATGATATACCCAAGTAGGGGTGGGTAGGTGAGTCCACGCGGGGAAAATGCAGGACGGTGTTTGGTCAAGTACCGCGAGTCGTCGTCGTCGTCGTCGTCGTCGTCGAGGGCAGTTCGAGGGAAGGCTTTTCAAGCAAGATGGAAGCGAAGGAGAGGCGCACGTCGTGGGGATGGATGCCCTCGCGATGGGTGTGGTCACTTTATCCGGACCGGAATTATCTTTTTGTGTTGGATGACGGCGGTTACGTTGTGGCAGCGGCACGAGGGACGTCATGCTGCAAAAGAAAAACACGATTGCGCCCTACCGGACCCTAGGTACCGATGTTGGATACTTACCTACCTACCTAGCTAGGCACCTTGTTAGATACAGTACCTACCCGCCAGGTAGGTTAGGTACCTTAGGTAGGTCGTTCAAGTAGAATACCGTACTGAGAGCTCGGGCCAGCCGAGAAATCCCATGCCGACGTGGTCTGATTGACTTCTTCATTAGGGGCCGGCGACGGCTGCAAGCCGCTGGCACAAGCGCTGAGAGCCTGAGACGGTTTGCTTCAAGCCTTGGCCAGGGAAGCCCAGTCTTTTGACATATGTCAGCAGGGGCCAGTGATCCTGGAACGCTGGGGTTGGTATTCATATAAAGCCAGTCTCGTTCCCCTCCCTCCTCTCCTTGGGTCCGTCCGGCACGCGCCCTTTTCCTTTCCCTCACCTCACCTTCGCATCCATTTCCTTCTGTTGCCGAATCTGCGCTCCAATCTATCTATCTATCTATCTGTCTGGCCTGGCTGGCCTTCCCCGTCATCAACCCGCGCCGAGCTCAACCTGTTTTTTCGGTTCCAGTTTCTGGTCGGTGATTTTCGTTGTTTTTTTGTTTGTTTCGAGAGACTGCGACTCTCTGGTCCATCGCAGTAGTGGATTCGCGGACCCATTTCCTTGCTTGTTTTCAAGACAAACATCCATCCCGCCGCCGTGTTGCTGCTTGCTTGCTTGTCTGCCTGCCTGCCTGCTTCTCTTTGGCCGTCTTGGCCTTGTTCCAGTCCAGGGATTCGTTTCTTCAACGGCGCCCGGAATCATGAAATTGGCGGCGCTTATTCACACCCTTCTCATCCATCCCGCCCCCGGACCTTTATTGCTCTTCCAGCATTTCAGTTCTTTCGCTTCCATGATCTCAAACTTTTACTAGATGCCATGCTCGTATTCCTCAGCCACAAGGCTTCCATCTCTAAATCTAGAAAATGAAGAGTCTTTTCATAGTCTGTATCCCATGAACGTCTCGCCTCCTCTTGTCTCGATGAATAGCACATCGTCTCACCAGCAATCAGCCTTGTACTGCGAGCGATGAGAGCAATCAAACCCTCCCCAGTGTGCCGATTTTCGTGCTGTTGCGAATCTGCCACGCCATCGCCGTTTGATGCCCCTTCGGGCTCCCTCCCCGATAGCAGGCACCAGTCGCATCGTCGCGGACGGTTCAAAGGGGCCTCAGATCCACAATCAAACAAACCCCTTGGTAAACATCGCGACGACCTGTTTCGAACCAAGACCTTTCGTTTAGGATGCTTTCGGGCCAGACAGGAGGTCGAATGCATGACAAGGCCAAGCTCGGTCAGCCAGCCTGATGCGGGGGGTGGAAAAGCAGAAGGGAAAAGGTATCAGTTGTGGCTCGGAGCCCCTTCACACGGTAGGCAACATACCCACCCAACCTACCTACGCAGGGTAGGTACTTACATCAGATTCTCGTTGCCTTTCTTCATCATCATCTCTGTCGTTCTCAGTCGGCCACCAAGCCCAACCGGGTCGATCCCGCCTTTCCTGCAAAAAGAAAGAATGCCCGGCCCGAGGGATTTTCCGGCGTCCTCCTCAGCCTTCTCCCGCATGAATGGAAGGCACGGCACCTAACATACCCAACTTGGTAGGGACGGAGTGCTTAGTTTGCAATGCTTGTGGCTCCGGTGCCTCACTGGGCAGGTACGCTGGCCCCACTTTCCGCCTGATCCTGGCGCGCGCACCCTTTGACTTTGGTCAACTCAGCTCAGTCGCGCTTTCTCTACGACCTCATCCCAGCTACGCCATCACCTCACCCTTTGAATGCGACCAGCCCAAACGTTATTCCGGCTTTCGCATTCTGGCGGAATCTGACAACATTCTGTTCGAGACTGGGTCAGCCGATGGCCTTGATGCCGACTGTCGACTCGCTTCTTGTGTAGCCCTTGTCCTAAACAAGGCCAGGCTACCTACCACCTAGGGGCAATGCGCCGCCTCACTCAGTCAGCACCCGCGCATTTGCTAGAGACATTTCTGGATGCCCTCACTCTCGTCGCCTTGACTGGGTCCCCACTGCCAAGCTCTTATGCCCTAAACTTCGCCGTCGCCTATCTCATTCGGTAACTCTCGGCGCATCGCGGGCACCAAGGTTGGCGGTCCTCTTTCCTTTACATTGGCTCTGCTTCTCATGCCTCTGTCAGTCACTTTTGCCTCTTCTTCCATTCTCAGAGGCCCATTACAAGGCCCGTCATCCGAGATCCCGCCCCGCGCCACCTCAAGCTTCAGGTCGATCTTCCTCGCTCTATCTCTCCCCGTCCCTCTTTCTCTCCGGCGAGGGGATTCTCGTACCCCGTTCTCTCTGTTCTCGGAGAACTTGGCCACCCTCTGCCTCCTCACCCCTCCACACTTCAGCCGGGCCAAGTTGTGGCTCAAACCCCAGAACTGAGGTACCTCGTCCCATCTCACCAAACTCTCCCAGAGTATGGCGGATCACGCACCCGGCTCGGGGCCTGCTACGAAAGAGCCAAGCTGCATCAATTGTGGCGGTGTTGGACACTGGGCCGTAGCATGCCCGGAGCCGGTGAGAGCGAAGCCTGCGTAAGTTGCTTGATTTCCAATTTCAGCTTCGTACAATGTCAACCGTTTCCTTTACATGAGCGCCACTGACTCGTCCAAAGTGGTTTGCCCCGAAGAAACACTTCAAGCAGCCATGAGCATGGCCGAGGGGGCGACCATCAACACGGCGGGAGACGACCAGGCGCTGTTGTGACCAAGTATCCCGCTCCGCCCACCGGCAATCCGATTGTCACTCGTTACGGCCCGCCACCGGGCCAACTCCATGCTCCTCCGGTCCCCAGACCCCCGCAGCCCTACCCGTCTTACCCACCCGAGTACGCGCCCCCGCCGCCCGGTAGCTACCCCGGCTATCTTCAGTACTCGCCGCCACCGCCTTCGGGCGCCTACCCACCTCCTCCCGGCCCTCCCGGACCCCCGGCGCCGTATAACTACCCACCACCTGGCCAATACGGTGGGCCCCCAGCGGGTCCGACCGGGCCTCCGACCGCTTCTTACCAGCCACCGCCACCTTACCCTCCCAGTGCTTCCTATCCTCACTCTTACACCCCTCCTTCTGGATACCAGCCTGCCCCGGCTCCTCCCCCTCCACCTCTTCCGCCTGGTGGACAGTACTCTGCACCGTACAATCCCGTAACATCGGGAGGCTACTCTCCTTCCACATATGGGCTCCCTCCAGCTCCACCGCCATATGGACATCAGCCAGGCCCTCCTCCGCCTCCCCTTTCGTATGCACAGCCATATGGGCCACCTGCTTCGGGATTCGGTCCATCGCCCCCCTTGCCCGCCCCCCCTCGGGCTACACCACCTGGTTTACCGCCCATCCCTCCTCACAGGAATCAACTGTCGCGAGATCGTCACGGACGGCATCGTCAAGGCCACAACCACCGACCCGACCGCTCCCGCAAGAACAACAAGCACGGCAACCCCAAACGCGATGCGCCACAACCAAAACAGAAGTCGGAGGGTAACAAAGAGAAGCAAGAGCCGGTCCAAGTAGCACCCGAGCCGAAACCGTTGAAGGCCACGTCAGTTCCACGTATAACAACCCCCGAAGGTCAACGAAGCGACAGCGTCTCTGAAGAAGGCGTCGATGATGAAGAGGTCGATTGGAAGTGGGAGGCCGAGATGATTTTCAAGGAGACAATCAACGCTCACCAGCCAGACCTAATCGCCAAGCCGCTCCCTGGACCGGCAGATTACCATGATAACATCATGCTACCCCCGGCGTGGAATGCCACGTGTATGCTGTCCGAGTTTGTAACGGACAAAAACCTCAAGGAATTTTCACGGCCGATTCGAGAAACCAAGCATTTTGCGTCTCTGCAACTTGACCCAGTGTTCTGGAGAGGCCCAGCCGAATCAAAAACGGCTAGGCAAGAACCCGAGCCGCGGGATAGCAAACCCATTTCGTTCAAGTCCACCCGTCTCCCGGGATTTCCTTCTCTTCCACCGAAACCACCGACCCCGGAAAACCGTGACTTCCGCTTGGTCAACAGCCGTAAGCGAACGTGGGAAGATACACCTTACAAGGCCTCACGGGCCAGAAGCAGCCAAGACAGTGACTGGATAAGCCATCGGCAGAAACGGCCCAGAGGCGATTCGCACTCTGGTTACGATGCTACATCGCCTCATAACCGGAGGGCTAAGGAAGACTCGCGACCAATTGACCGATACCGCTCTCAAAGACTAGACCGCGACGAGTCTGATTCGACCGATGCACTGATCAGGTCCCTGGATGATCCCCATGACGCTGGCTCCCCTAGGAGACATGGCGGGGACGAGAAGTTCGCCACCGGTCACGACCCCGGTCGTAGCAGCTCTCAAGACGCACGCCACCAGGGCTCAGCCAGTAACTTTCGCCGAGGACGGACACCACCGCTTCTGGGAACACCACCGTCAGAGGACAACGCTCAGCGGAGACAAGCATCGCGGTCTCGTTCGCCCTCGCGCTCGCGTGACTCCCACCGGCCTGGCTCTCGTAGCAGCCACGCCGAATCACGCCCAGCATCTAGGCAATCTGTAGCTTCGTTCGCATCGCATGGCACTGAAGACTCGGAGCTATCGGCCCTTGAAGCCGAGCTTCTGGGTATTGCTCCTAAATCAAAGGGAGGTAAAGAGAGCAAGCATGGCGGCCACGGCTTAAAATTCCGCAAGCGCGTTCCAAAGGTTGACTCAGCTTATGGGTAAGTTATGATGCAATTAATCGGCAAGGTCCATCCAACTAATACGTATGACAGACGCCGGTGGTAACTCACATCGACCCTTGACCCATCCCGTTCACACTCCACTGGCGTTGTCTGAAGCAACTGTTGTCATTTGGAATAAAGGCAATAAAAGTAGGTTACTAGGCAGGTATTGCGTGGATTTCATAATGTTTACCCCTAAGAACATAAAAAAACAGTTTCGCTCTAATAGTATGGCAACATGGTCCGTTGTCATAAGGAGACCCGGTATTAGGACGGCCTCGGTTAGTGGCCGAAGGGTTTGCCTCGGCCTGGTAACGGCGTCCGTCATGTGGATAAAGACTTTGTTGGATCATGAGCTACTATCTATCGGGTTGTATTGCGTCCCTTCGCATGATAAGTTCGCAAGCGGAAGGGTCAATGCTCATGGCGAGTCGAAACTAAGTTTTTTGAGCCAACATTTGGAATGTTTCCTCTCATCTGACTTGTTTGTACGTTGGCTCTCTCTTTCTTTTCTGTCTGACACAATTCCGGTGTCATGATGTGGTTCGGGCAAACGAGAGGGATGTTGCCTGAGCGTTCTCTTCGAACTCAACTTCGGACGAGACCGGTCTTTTCTTGTCTCAATCGTCGGCTACATGTGATTGGTCGTTTTTGGTCCCCAATCGGCAAGTTTCCAGAACACCCCAGAAATACTCGACTTTTGACACTTGTCAAGCAAACAAGGGCCCTTGTCACGATCCCACACAGTCAGATAGCGAGAGCAGGCTTAAAAGATATTTCAAACTCCGACCGGCGTTAATTGGCTATGGAAAAAATTACGACCTAAAAATAACATGATGTAGGAAATAATAAACAGTCGTTTCCAAGGCTCTGATACCCGAGTCTGGCGTCCATCGATCCTCGGAAGTCCCTGACAACCGTACGGCATCGACTATAACTTTCCAAACTCCCAGGCCTAACATACCGATGATCATCGAACTCGTTACGGGCCAGTCGCTTACTCGTCGCGGTTGTTGAACTCCATGCGCTTCTTGAGACGGTAGGCGATGGCGCGCTTGCGGCCGGCGGCGGTCTGGGTGAAGGCAGCGGAACCACCGAAGGGGCCGGCAGCAGCACCGTTGCGGACACGGACGACACAGACGTTGCTGGCCATGCCGACAGTGGCGTCACAGGTCATACCGGCGGGCATCTGGACCTTGACGGGGAAGTCGGTGTTGGTGGCGAGAGAGAGACCCTGGACGCCGAGTCCCGGGACATCGGTGGTAACCTTGGCCTTGCGCATGGCGGACTCCTTGGTGCCGCCGGAGGTACCGTCGACGTCGGCGGTCAGGGGACCAGCACCGTCCTGGTTGATCTGGCGGAAGGTCATGGAGATGGTTCCGTCATCGGCGCATGTGGGCATGCCATCGGAGGCGCCAACGCCAGCGCTAGCGGCAACGCGGGCCTCGGGGGGGCCGTTCTGCTTCTTTCCCTGCGTCTTGCCACCTCCGAAGAGACCGGCAAGACCCTGGCGGACGTAGATCTCGGCGCGCTTCATGTTGGGGATGTTGTCTTCGATGCCGGTAGCGGCGGCCTTGCCGGCGCTCTTGGGGGCCGCGTCACCGCCCATGAAGTTGTTGACCATGACGGAGGCATCAACCTTGCCGTTGCCCTGAGTGCGACCAAGAGGGCTGGCCTTGCCGGAGGCGATCTCGCTGTCACGGATGATGGCGGTGTCGGCCTGGGAGCCGCAGCCGTTGGAAGAGCAGTCACGGGGAGTTCCGTCAGCGACTAGAAAGGGCAGGTTAGTTAGCAACCGATTACTGTTTTTTCTTTTCTTTTTCCGGAGCCGTGGATATATAGGGTTGAAGGCTTACTGGTAAGACCGGGCATGGCAACGCCGTTGGAACCCTCGATGGACAACAGAGTGCCGTGGGCAGAGACGGAAGCGGCCAAGGCGGCGACGAGAAGAGACTGGGAACGCATCTTGAATGAGAGTCTCGGGGTGGTTGAAACTAAAAGAGGATCGGGACAATGAGTTTTTCTGATATTAAAGAGATGTTATTCGTATAAAGCCACCGGGGCTGGAATGAGTAAGGAAAGTAAAGTGAAAAAGGGGTGAAATTGAAAGGCTTGCTTTGTTGTGATGCTGTGTGATGAGGAGGGAAGGTTAAATTCGATGGTGTGGATGGGAGGGTTATATACAAGATTTCGACTCTTCCTGCTTGGCATTCCATATCAATGGCTGAGTGGGGACGAAATTTTGACAAATTTCTTGGGTTGAGATGGGATGGGACTAGGAGGCTCGGAATCAGATTGTTCCAAGCTCAACCTGCAGCACCGAAGCAGTCTCCAAGTCTGTAGGAAACGAGGTTCCATGCTCGTCTGGTTTCGGCCGAACCTCGCTCGCCTCTCTCTCTCTCTCTCACACACACACACACACACACCTACACAGGCAGGCAGACCTCTCTCATCCTCGGCGGCGTGGTTTGCCTCCTCAGCGTACTTTGCACCCCTGCACCCCTTCGTCGGGGTCAATGTGTTGCCAGTGGCTAGGACCCTTTGGCCACCAGGTAGAGTCAATCTCAAGCATAGCTCGGTATCGCTTCGATGCGAGTGGTATGAGAGCCACGGCGGGAGGGGCGTGGGGCAGAAGGGGAGTGTAGGTGTGGATGTTTTGTGGTTTCGGCTGTTGCTCAGCCCTGGACTTCGGAGGATGAACTGGAATTGAGTCTTGGACACTGTGAGTCGGGGTCTACGAGACGACGAGACGATGGCGTCGTCGGAGAGTGAGTTGGGCGGGCCACTAAACTGATTCTCATCGAGGTACGAGGGAGGGAGGCTACCCAGGTAGGTTGGAGACGGCTGCCAAGAGGCGGCTCGGAGCAAATCGCATCAAGGCGATGGAGTCTTCTTCCAGAAAGCAGAGACGGGTAAGCGCCCGCATTCAGAGCCGCACCCCGGAATACGTCACTGCGCTTAACCCCTTGCTACCCACCCGTAAATAGGTACGACGGGGGCCGAGGTAGGGTAGGGTAGGGAAGGGAAGGGTAGGGTAGGGAAGGGTATGGACGGGCTGGATGGGTTGTGTGATGTGATGTGCAGATTCGACTTGTAAAGGGGGGGTCACGGCATGGAAGGGCGGGAAGGGGGATGTGCTCCCAGGTAGCACGCTGCTTTGGGGAATTGGGGTTCAAGGCCGGCCATCTGAGCCACAAAAGCCCAGCCGAGGATCGAGAGAGACCTCAAGGATGCGAGTCTATGTTTCTCAGGTGCATGAAGCTTGGCAAACCTCTGTTCACGATGTTGTTTCAGTGGAGGTCTTGGCGAGAAACGGCCGTGCAGTGCGTACGCGCCTGGGCGCTCAGGGAGCAAGCCTGCAGGCAGAGCAGAGCGCAGGCGGTGCGACGAACAGTGATCAGTAATAACAAGACATGTTAGAACACGGGGAAACAACAGCTGAGGCGCGCCCGTTTGGGGTTGCCATGGTTGTGTGTATGACACCTGTCTTGTGTACGTAGTGGTCAGCCGGTGTGGATTTGTCGGGTTTTAGGTGTAGGGGACGCGAGAAGAAACCCTCAACGAGTTCCGATTGGCCCATCGACCAGGCTTTTCTTACGGTGGCCAAGAAGTTTACAGTTTCGGCGATCGGACGGGGGGGGGGGGGGATGCTCAGGGAGATCCTCTAGGTGAAGAAAGGGAGAATCTTCCGTGATATACACATGGGTTCTTTTCATATTGCGCGCAACAACGGGTTCTGTCCCTTGAGCTAAGCCTTCATGGGCCTGTTCTTCCCACTGTCTAGTGTAAAAAAAAAGATAAAAAAAAGAATAAAGAGGCTTGGTGGTGGGGTTTAGTGTCGCTTCCAGCTCCGGAAGTAGTTTAGAAGAGGCTCCGTCTCCAGGGCTCGGAAACGCTGGCACGCGTTTAGGAAGTCAGGCAACACGAGCGGCGGTCCCGGCCTCGGCGTGTGTGTGTGGGTGACCTTTGGATACGGAGCGTGTCTTGAGGCGTAGCACCATGCCTGGTGACAGTGGTGGTGGTTTTGCCCGTGTATCGATGCCATCTCTCTCTCCGTTTCGCTGGTCTCCGTCTTGAAGCCTGGTTTCGGATATCATACTCGGTCGGGCCACTCGCGCGATCTCCCGATGGGTGGCACGTGATACTAACCCCGGTCTCCAGGTCAATCAATCACCTACGACGTGCGTCCGCGATCTGCACCCGCCCCATACGAAGTAGAGCCGCTCACCCAGGAGGTGTTGTTCGGCTTGGTGGTGTCACGACTATGTCGTCTCTGCTGCACGGGGAGGGAGGGGTGTCGTATGCAAGCGAGTTAAAACCTTACAACGACGAGCTTGCTGCGAGATGACGAGCAACGGCGGCAGGCAGGCTCAGACCGAATCCTCCATGTCGCCGTCTACTACTAGTGCGAGATCGAGAGACTGTGCAAAGTCGGTGCTTTTGCGAGCTGTCAGCAGAGTGGCACGACGAGAGTTACGGGATGGTGTTCTGGTAGGTATCAGGCCGATGACATTGAAGTGCCGAGGCAGGTTGAGACATTGCGGCCGTGCAGAAATACCCGGCGGCTTGGACGAAGCGGCCGACGGCAGAACATGATGAGCGACAATGTCTTTCATCCATCACACGCGGCGGTATGAATAATATTACAATAGGTAGTTTAATTGTCGGTAGGGGAAAGAGGCCGGGTCTCGGGGTCCTTGCTCGAGGCATGAAATGGGACCCGAAATTAGCGGCAAGAAACCTGGGCCAACTGCTCTCCTCCCTGCACCTAGATGCTAATTAGCAGCTATCGAGTACCTACCTGACTAAATAAGGTAAAATAGGGTAGCGGATGCGCAGCAACCTTAACTTTACCTTAGTTTCCTTTCTGTACAGCTAGAAGCACCATGCTGTGCCAGATTAAGCATGCCTGCACTACTAAACTAAACTAGATGCTACACAGTACGTACACTATATAGAGCGCATGCCACTAGTTCTCCTGTCTCTGACCCCTGCCCAACGTGTATTTTTCTTCTTTTTGTTTCCTCTTTCGTCGCGACTGAGTACACACTCGAGTTGGTAAATTAGCCACTGATTGGTACCGGGCCAAAGGGGGTGAGGAGGAGGAGGAGGATGGGGAGAATCCCCCAAATACTGTACTTAGATCCTTCTCAGATACCCTCAAACCTATCAACCTCTGATTGGCACACTCAATTCTGCTTTGAACGAAAAGCAAAGCATTACACACTTTTACTCTCCCGCGCACAATGGACCGTGCTTGGTCCTGCTTGACGTAATCCACACATTACAATCACAAAGTACATTGCTGCCAAATCATCGTCCCGCAACTCTCACAAGTCCAGTCCACATTGCAGTGTCACCGCCTTACTCTTCTGTTCTTGTCGACATCATCTCTTCGCCTTACGAAGTTCCAAGCACGGGCTACTTTGCGCCCCTGCGGTTCTATCATCGAGTCGGACGCTTCAAGTCCCATTCAAAAGAAAATGGAATCCCTCCTCGCCCTTGCTAGTATGTCAATTCCATGCCGTCAATACATTAGTCGCTCGCCTTGGCACTTTGTTCCTATCTGATATATTTTCAAACGCCGTTTCTAGATTGAAAATCTTGCTCCATGTCACTCATCAGACAACCGCCACCAAGCACCAGGCACCTCCTTCCCCGAAGGAGTGTTAATACCCTGCTTTGCTTACCCTTGCCGATCTGACATGTGGCAGGCACCCTCTCCCTTCGACATGCCATCGGCAGTAGCTGGACGGCCTCGGACCTCGTTTCTGACAAATTCTGTGCAAGGGCACAGATGGTTCTAGTCAAAGCAGATTCAGATATGGGACCATCAGCCCAGCCTACTCGGCCGTCGTGACGTCCTGCAAATTCCACAAAGTCCGCTCTGCAACCTCACACGACCGCAGCTTCTTGCTATGCCTCAAACCATGTAGAGAAGAAGCGGCGAAAATAGGGTTGAACCGGCTCCAACATTTCCATGGCCGATATTGGCTTCACAACCGGCGGCGATCAAGGTCGTCCTTCGGATCCATTCCTTCCTTCTCGTTTCTGTGCGGATCATGGCCCCTCGTTTCGTGCCGTCTGTCTGTTCAGGTGGATCCCGGACGCCACTTCACCTTTCTCGTCCCAATGATGCTACAGCGCCAGAATACTTGCTATACACAGTAAGAATACTATACCGAAGCTGTAGCCTTTTTTGCCGCAGGGTCATTCTGCGCCCTGATACCCTGAGCATTTCCAGGGTTAATTACTGCAACCAGTTCCGAGTGGAGGGATGTAATTTACGGTTATTCCCACGCACGGTCACCCCGACTGATTCAGACCGCAGTCCCAGTAGTCTAATTACACCCTGTAGTACGATGCAAAAAGACGGTGCCGTACAAAGTCTAATAAAAGAATTACAATTCTTATAGTTCTGCCCAAATACCGGTACTGATGGTTCCTTGTTTTCACCACATGTTTCCCTTCAACCTTGTTTGCCTCAAACGCTCTCTTGTCTGACATTCGTCCCTACGTCTGTTGCCACTCTCGTCGGTGGAAATATTATGTTGATAAAAGTTAGCTTGAAGAAGACGGGATGGCTTGATCCTCAACCCCCCCCAACCCCCCCCCCCCCTTCACCTTTTGCATACTGTCCATCCTGATCCGTAATGTTCTTCCACTAGTCCGCTGCATCGTGAGTGATTCGGCCTCGGCCCACTGGCAACCTTACTTTCAACAAGGTGCTAACTCACAGCATCCTGCATGCCTGTTCTGGCTTGCATGATCGGTGAACCCCCGTTACCCGTTCATCACCTGGTGGGTTGACCGGACAAATACCAACGGTGTGATATGAACTTGAGACCAAACCCCGAGTGCTTCACGAATTCTACCAAGTGTGGCACTACGTACCTGGATGTCTTGCGGACCCAGAATACAGGCATAAGACAGAAATGGATGTCGATCCTGTTTTCGGATTTCTATCGAGCCATCTATCACAAGCGATGGTTGGTTATCCTGAACCGACTCGGACACTGAAGGTTTAGAAACCAAAATGGAATGCAGAGTCTCATGCCTCAATTTTCAACTTCGGGCTGGGCCGTTTAGACGACCTCATCCATGGAAAAGCTCATGTGCCGTTAAGCGCCCGGTCATACCTTCGCTGGCGAGATTTATTTGTAGCAAGAGTCTTGTTTCGTTCAGTGCGGTGTCTGGGACTATGACGGGGCTTATCCATGTTCAGCTTTAATTTATGGTTTTCTGGCCCAATTACCGTTCAGTCAAAGCCTGCCCAATAAGTCAAGGGGTCTTCCAGACTTGACTACTTATACTTTAGGGACTAGTCGCCTGATCAGCCGTTTCTCTGGTCCTTTTTCCTCGGTCCTCGGTCCCTAGCCGGACCCAGGCTCATCAAGATATCACCTAATACAACAGTACGATGAATAAAGAGTCGTATTCGAGCGATCGCTGTCAGGCATTGAAGAATAGTATCGATTACAGTTATTAGATATCGAATCAAGTCCTCATGTCGTCAAGTGTCTATCTTGGAGCGCTTAGACTATGTTCAACTAGATGTTCGCGCATTTCCCCCGTTTTCCGTTCAACTGACGGACACGATCATGTCACACACATCATGTCTGGTCACAGATAAACAATTGCCTTCAGTAATACCGGCTGCCAAGCCTGTCATGAGGTAAATGGGTGACACACCGCCGGAGAGCCATTCGGAGTAAACCTAACATGGCCTGATCATCTTACAAGCGAGGAAGCAATCGCCGCATCAGCTTCCGGTATATTGCCAAGACGTTATCGGCTGTTTCCCAATAGTTCCTAGACGAACATGTCAAAAGCTCTAAACCAGATCAGTGGAACGAGCTCCCTTGTCCATCCGCCTTTCTATACTTCCGGAGGAAGACCTAAACTGCGTACGCAATCCCCAGGTGTTTGTCCGGTTCCAACCGTTACCTCAATTTGTGTCGGGAGATTGGCTTAGGCGGCCGTTTTCGAAACCGGACCGGTTAAGGGGGCCAAGATCTCGGCAGATGCGTGTTCTTATGTGATGGTCTTGGAATTGAAACTAGGTCGAGCTGATGTATTCTGGGTCCAAGCCTTTCGTCTAAGCAATTGTTCGCATGCGATTCATGTTGGCTGTTGCCGTCTAGCTCATGTACTGTTGCTCAAAGCATTTTCAGAGTGCGTTCTTCGACAACAACGGCCAATCCAATCTAGCTTATGTGCGAGGGAGCCGGTAAATACTTGTCTTTTCTTACGCAGTCAGGTTCATGCAAATATGCAGAGACTGAGATTCGTTGGCTGTGACCGATACCTCAATATTTCGAATGACTTTCTAGCTCTATTGAGTCATCAATACATGCATCTGACTTATAAACCAGATAAACAATCCATGTTAGAGCAATAGGCTTGAAATAAAATGATCTCTTTGAAAGCCAAAAAGATTATTACTTTGAGTGGTATCCGAAAGAAACTGCCCTCGAGATTCAGTCGAAAGATCTGGTGGAAGGCACAGCTTTTCTAATCTCCGGGAAGCAAGTCGCCAGGCCGAAAGAAAGGGATCATAATTATGCATCTTTGGGGACACGATCTGTAGATTATAGCAGCCAATTGATTTCCCAAGACAAAAACAAGACAATTTCCCAACAGATAGAGTTTTTATCAGATGCTGACCAAGCCTAGCACTTTCTGAGATTTCGAATTGGTTTATCGCAGTAGTAAGAAAAATCCACGGGAGACTGGAGCAAACTGGACAGGACGGTCGTTGGACGGAGCTCTCATTCCATACAGACACCTGCATGCAGATCACGGCATGACAAGCAACTTTGGTCAGCGATGCTCAAAGATTTGGCGCGGCAGACAGATTCTATACGCAAATAATGGTCTGATGAGAGTCTCCAAACATCGAGTACTGTACATGTTTTATGTCTTTTGGATAGGTAATTGCTATGTACCTATCCAAAAGACATAAAACATGTGCAGTGTATGTGCAGCGAGCAAGACCAATGAGGCAGCGTACAGACAGACACCTACCTATCTAGGTGACTGGAGTTCAGGTGGGGCCGGGGCGCAATGCAGCAGACCGTATCCGTACTGACGGTGGCCAGCAGCCGGAAGCCGGGGCGCTAGCCTTACCTACCTACCTACCTACCTAACCGAAGTGTATTCTGGGGATCCCTACCCGTCGGGCGTTGCTGGGCTAGGCTCATCCTTCCACCGCTGTTTCCTCCCCGCCAACACAACAAATGCGTCTGGGATCTATTCAATGCGACGCGCGCCTGCACACACGCTACTCCCTTCTTCATCCTCCTTGTCGACGTGGAAAACTCAGAACGACAAGACTCTCCCGTGATTCCTTAAATCCAATTGTCCGGAGCAAGATGTCGTCATGGCGACTCTGCCACCCAACTCTCTGCTTGCCCGATCCCGGCAAACACGCTCGGGGTCAACTACCAAGTCGTCGGCCGCGCCCATCGCACCTTCGATAGCTTCGAATCCAGTCTCGACCACGCACATGTCGCTGTTCCTCACCAACATCCGCCTTCTCGATTTCCCCTCATACCCTGACTGGCCAGGCTTGGATGCACAGACTTTCTCCGTACAGAAGAAGCGCATTCACTGCGTAGAATGGACTCTGTATCAGCTCTTTGTCCTCTGGGACCCGGAAGAGGCGCGAAATGTACGTTCAAAGAAATGGCACAGCCAAGGACGAATCTGCTAACCCAGCGAGCGCATCTGCAGAAGCTTCAGCCCTTCTTCCCGCCCCGAGATCATGTTCAGTCGCTGAACCTACGAGCCGCACTTCTTCGGAGCCTTGACCAAGCAAAGAAGAATGGAGTTCTGGGTCGTGATGCTGTCGTCCGCAAGACCATGCTAGACGAGTGCAAGGGGGAGCGGCTTGAAGAAGTCCTTGCCGTCTTTTCGTCTGTCGTTCTGAAGAAAATCGTTGCCCAAGTCTCCGAGGCCGAAGGCGAATATCCCGCTGTTGCCCAGCAGTTGGCGTTAGAAGACCGCGGGTACAGCGCTGAAAGGACTGAGCTTATAACCCTCGCCCTCGTTCACAGGGCTTCAATCGCCAATGCCATGCGGCGGAAGGACGATGCGAGAGAGCAATACCGTGGCCTAGCTGAACTGTTGAACCTGAAAGAGACGGCCATCACAAGAAGAAGAAAAGAGATCAAGTTCGCCAGTGAGCTCTCCAAGGGCCGAGATGTCTCGGACGACGTGAAACTCGATACCTGGAGAACGGTGCGGAACAACTGGGCCGGAAACGAGCAGTGGATGGAGACCCTCCTCTACGGAGACTCGAATGCGCGAAAGGACGGGCTGTTGTCGGCACCGTTTGATAGAGTCTGGAGACGTTTGCAGTCTGGTCGATTATCCGAACTGCAGGACCACGGCAAGGGACTTCTGGAACAGCTGGACGGCCGAGTCAGGACACAGCGAGAAAGGCTGGCGCATTGGCGGCACTTTCAGGCCAACATGTTTGGTGACAGGCGCACCATTGCCACAAACCCCGCTCCGCAACCCAAGGTGACGAAGCGCGGCATCGACCTCGCGTTCGACCTTCATGAAAATCTGCATCTGGGTCATACAAGCTCGAGACAGCGGCTGGCCAAGAAGAGCCCACCTCTTACAAGGGACTACGCAAGCCTCCTGGGCGACTTTGAGACAGAGCTGGCCCAAGTAAGCTCGGCACCCCCAGTCAATTTATGGGAAATGTTGGGACCGCGAACTCGCCAAACAGAGAAGCCGGATATCAATGCCGGCGCAAGAGAGAGTCTTGGGGAAGAAACGGTTTCGGAGCTCAGCGAGCTGGAGGATGACATACAGGGTCCGAATACCGGACTGCGGCGCCTTTCGCTCCGCGACGACGCATCTCGGTCTGGCAGCCCCCCCGACCGACCGGCACTCACGCTTTCTCACGAGCCCAAAAGCCTGATTGGCATATCGCCCTCTTCTCCGAGTCCACCACTCCTGCCTCCTGATCCACACACCGAGCTGTCCATACCCCCACCAACCCCTCCTCTCCCGGAGGAGGAGGAAGTTACGGAGAAACTGCCCAGTCGTCTTCCTAGCCCATCTCCGCCCGAGAGGGAAAGAAAGGATTTTAGTGTCTCGTTCGAGGGAGAAGACAGCTCGCCAGAACCACCCAAGTCTCCCACCCAAGAACTGGCAGACCAAATTCTGAACGACATAGACAACGCGTCGCCGTCGCCCATGAAGCGGCCCAAGCCTAGACATACCTTGTCCCTCGCGGAGCGGACGCGGCTCTCCATGGCACGGTCTTCGCGGAGCGTTAGATATGATCCAGAGGATGAAGAGGAGGATGACACTCTGAGTCTGCAGCCCTCGCTTGCCAGTATTAACCGCCAAATGAAGGACATCACCATTAACGTTACCGACGAAGATGATCTAGTGTCTCGGACGCGAAAGAGCATGGCGGGCTTCGAAGCCTCTCGCCAGAAGGCTCAACTTGACAGGCAAAGGTCTCTGAAAAAATCGAGGACGCGACCAAAAACAGTCGCTGTCGTCGAGGAAGAGACCCTTCAGCTGGACCCGGATGCATCCATCCTGGCCGAGGAGCTGATGACGGTTGAAGACATGGAAGCGGTATTCAGGAGCCGGCCAAGGATTAAGACCAGCCCGGCGCCCTCACCCTCTAGAAGACCGCTCAAAGACACTTTGTAGCAGAATCTCCAACGTTGGTTGGAAAAGGCAGGGAGGCTGCAGGCTCCGTTACAGCAACGACACATAACCCTCAGCATTATTAATAAGACGACTTTTTGTGATTGCTACATATTGTACACCGTGACATGGGAGCTTCCGCAGCATCGTGCAGCAGAGAGCCACCTGTGCAAACTGATTTGCCACATTACCAGCCCTGATTCTTCAATTCTTGCACCCGCTTCACTGTCGCCCCGAATGCCTCCTTGAAGCGAGCCCTCCACCTCTCGCTGTTCAGCCTCTTGCGCTTCCTTCCCGGGCGTTCATGGAACTTTTGCAGGGAAGCCAACCTCTTGGTCTTATTCTTAACGACATGAAAAGTAAGCTGTTTGACAGCCTTGGCCAGGTCCATGTTGTTGGTGACATGTATGGTACGGCCAGTGGGGGGACGCGTACGCAATGGCGGCTCTTGTTGGCTGGTCGGGTAGTGCTTCTTCATAAAGTCATCCGCCTCCATGGCGACGATCTTGGAGATATCAAATGTTTCCGAGGTTGCATCGTACTTGAAGGGACTGTCGGGCTTCTTGTTCTCGGAAGCAGGCGCAGCGCCGGACGGGGGTGGAGGCGGGGGTGTCTGTGAGGAAGCGGGAGGGGCTGGTTTGGAGGAGTGGGCGGAAAACGCTGACCGCGCATCAGAGCGAGGAGGAGCGCAGAGAATGGAAGACGTCGTGAGTGTGCGCGGGTGGGCCAAGAGAGGCTGTCGAAGAAGCTGCGATACCTGTAGGGAGGGACTGCGGACGGTGCAGGAGGTGAGCAATCTCTTGCCCAGCAACGTAATTCCAGACGCCCTGGGGGAGCACTAGTCAGATGAGAATATACAGTTGTATCGACGTGTCGACTTACATGGTGATGGAGCACACGCTGAGTTTGTGCGTGCGATTGCGCTGGCAATTGATGTCACCACGGCCAGATTATTGAAAGAAGTCGTGCTCGAATAAAGATCGGATCGCGACTGCAGGCGGGAAGCTTTCCTCGGAGAAGCGTGCTGCCGCGCTGCCGATTGCCCCACAGCATCGGCCAATCAGAAGACTGTCGCGTTCCAAGGCGGCTGCTTCGCGTTGGCCTCGCGCCGAATTTTAGAAAGAAATGGTCCTGGGCTAGAAACCAGCACCAGAGACAGACCGAGAGCTTCAAAGCTCCTCGTCCCGCCCTCCAATACCTTCCCCCCCCTTCCCCCCACCGCCTACTTCACGATCACCGGGCGGCGATCCTCCAATCCTCTAACTACCCTACCTTATATCACTTCAATACCACATTCAAGGCGTCAATCGGATTGATCTCGAAACGCTCTTGCATTGGCTTCCAAAACATCTATCTGCCGGTAGCCTTCTTGATTATCACCTTCAACCCACAACGCCGCCAGATAGCCCACACAACACAACATGGCGTATAATCCATATGGAGGTATGTGACTCTGGCTTCCATCTATGCAAACTCTTCTTTTTTCTCACTCATCTGCAGCAGGAAACCCGTACGGGCCCCCTCCGACCTATGGCGGCTTCCCGGGCTCGACCGCCCCTCCTGGCATGGCTCCCCCGCCTGGTCTAGGTTCGCGATCCCGCCCACATTCATCCTACTCAAGATACTCTGCTGACTTTTACTTAGGCCCTCCGCCAGGCATGTCTTCCGCTCCGGGAATGGCACCACCTCCCGGTGTCCAGCAGTCCAACAACGCACAAGCTAACCGACAAAGCGGCCTGCCGCCTAACTTCCAAGCTCCTGCGAACCTCCCCAACATCAACTTCAGTGCCCCCGTCATCCGACTCGGAACCATAGGCGCTAAGCCAGGCGGTCCCGATGCGGGGAGGAAGGAAAACAATACCCCGACGGGTGGTAGGCCAGGCTTGGGCATGGACCGCGGATACGACCAGTCGCGGGCTGCCGCCAGAGAGCACATGCAGTCGTTAGTGCCCCCCACGAACGAGGAAAAGCTGCGCACGTTGTTCATCAATAAGATCCCCGAGGGCGTCAGGGGCGACGAGGGGATCGAGAGGATTCTCAATGCCGTAGGCAAGCTCCGAAGATGGGACACTGCAGCCTCGGTTCTCTCTGATGGCAAAGGCGCCAAGTTTGGTTTCGCTCAATACGAGGATGCCGACTCTTTCGCGACCGCCTCCGAACTACTCCCAAACCTCGAGGTCCCCCTCAAACGACAGGGTCCGACTGATGCTCCACCAGACGGCGACTCATTCGATGGCGTGGACATGGTCAAGCTTGAGGTTACGGTCGACCCGAATTCTCTCAAATACCTCGAATCGTACAAGGAAGGCAGAGGTGACGATGGCGCTGCCGAGTCGAGAATAAAAGCCGCCAAGGAAGCATTGAGACAGGTTGTGCGAGACTTTGCGTTCCCACAGTCTGCCGCGACCACCGACGGAGAAGGCGATGTGCCCATGGCTAACTCTGGAGACAACGTTGAGGTGGTCAATATCCCTTTGGCCCAAGACGATGAGCTCGCCGACATCCCTGCCGAGATGAGGGAGGTTGTTGCCGCCGAGATCGCGGCTTTCAGAGAGCGCAGCAACAAACGAGACATGGAACGTTTGAAGCGTGAGGAGGAGATGGAGGAGATGGAGCGTAAGCGCAACGGCCCGTCCCGGCCCTCAAGACACGACTCCCCGCCACCGTCCAATTCCAACAACATTCCCGTCGGTCCCCGTGGCATGCACAATGCGCCATCCGGGCCCAGAGGGCAGAACGGCAACCGCAGCACATCTTTTGTAAATGGAGGCATCTCCAACGCTGATCTCTCGATCAACCGTGAAGACGACGAGACAGACGCTGACGACGTGGAGCTCTACCAACGGGAGCTTTCGAAGCAAAAATCCGAGGAGGACAAGATGTATCTCGAGGCGGAGCGGAAATGGGTCAATAGGGAGCGTTCTCGGGCAGCGGCCTTGGAACGCGAGAAGGAGCGTGAGCTACAGGAAGAAGAAAGCCTCGAGAGACGGGTCCAAGAGCAGCTGGAGAGAGAGAGGGCCTGGGACGACGAACGAGAAGCATCGAGGAAGAGCCACTTGTACTACCGCGACCACGCGGCTTGGGTCAAGAAGCGACAAATCGAGCGGGCCGACGAACAGGCCAGAGACGAGGCTGATCGGAGAGCCGAGGAAGACGAACGGCGCCGAGAGGCGGCGGACATGGAGAGGGCGCGCGGCATGGCCGACTCCTTCCTGGACCAGCAGGCCCAGGAAATGGAGCAACGGCAACAGGCGGCGACCTCGGCACCCGCACCGTTCAAACTGTCGCTCGGTGCTGCTGCCCAACGTGCCCAGGCCCAGCGTGTGGCACCTCAACGACGAACTGTCGCGGAGGTGGAGGGTCTCCTCGACGACGAGGAGCAGGATAGCACAACTAGGAGACAGCTCATTCCTATCCAGTTTGAGCCTACGACTGCTGCAGACAAGATGACCGAGGAGGAGCTCAGCAAGGCTGTTCGTGCGCTCGCGCAAGAGATTCCGTCCGAAAAGGATGGTCTTTGGAACTGGAGCGTTCAATGGGACTACCTGGACGAAACCATCATTCGCGACAAGCTCCGGCCATTTGTGGAAAAGAAGATTGTTGAGTATCTCGGAGTTCAAGAAGAAATGCTTGTCGAGGTGGTCGAAGAGCACCTTCGGAAGCACGGCAAGCCGTCAGATTTGGTCGAGGAACTTGCAGCGGTTCGTATATTGAGCACCCTGCCCCAATGGAGCTATTACTGACTTATCTCATAGGCCCTGGACGACGAGGCGGAGGATATGGTCAAAAAGTTGTGGCGCATGGTCATCTTCTTCACTGAGAGCGAGAAGAGAGGATATCCAGCGTAGTCTAGGCACCCGTTTTTGTATTATATCGACATCTTCGGCAGCAGCATGCAAACAAACCGACTCTGCCCTTTTTGGGGGGGGGCGGTGGAAGGTTTTCCCCATCGGACAACTGTTTTGATCAGCACCTATAGGGGAAAAAAGTGAGCGATGCTTTCCACAGCCATTCCCCCGAGTTTATGAAGACCAGGGAAACTCACCTTACTCGTCAGAAAAGACCCGACGTGCTTCATCAACTGTGAGATTCGACAGAATGTCTTGCTTCTGTCAAGCGAAACCACCGGCGAGGGGACTTCCCAAGCCATGCATGTACGTGCTGCTGTTCGTTGTTGGACTGTTGATTTATATCCAGGTCTCTCGTCACCTTTTTCACTTGCATTCTCCCCTGCGAAACTGATTTGCATCTCACTCCCTCCACAAGGGGCCCAAGTCAAGCCCTAGGTGCCGCAATTTCGTAGTAGTGCGGTCAGTATGCTGTCCCTGGTTCTAGACCTTCCAAGCTATCGACTCAACTCGGAGCTCAACGCGCAAGGCTAAAGTAACAGCGGCATTCCGTTGTTCAAATTGCTTGTAGACCCAACGTTGGGGCGTGGATTGGGCAGTAGTGCTCGTGCTGCAGACCGCCCATGGTGGTGGCTCTAATTCCATCGATTGAGAGCAGCTAGGCGTTGCAGACCACACTGCTACACTCCGAAGCTCTCAAGATAGGTAGCGTGCGTGTGAACAACCGAAAGCGCTGTGGCATATTGCTAGCACCATGCTAACGACGTTGCATACCCCCCTCCACTGACGGGTGGGCCACTCGCTCGGAGTGATTGTATCGTCGAATACTTGAACCACCATGCCAGTAATAAAGAAGTTGTTGAATGTGGGCACCAGATTGAGCTTGGCTTATGAGAGCATCAGGTGAAATATGATTCGGAGCTGGTGTGCGCCGAGTATCCGGCTTATGGGCGAGGGTCTGTCAAGGACTGCCGGAACGGCAGAGTTGTCATGGCTCCTCCGGACGTAAGTCAAGAGTCCCGAAGGCGACGGCAAATCATCCGCGGTGTGACGAATAAAGCTCCGGCCGATTCGGGCGAAGGAAGTGGATCTCTCAGGGGTCTCAATGACGGGACTAATGGGCCCGTATCGCATACTACGTAGGTACTAGGTTATGTACGGATTGTCCGTAGACAGACACACTATAGGCGGGTCTGCACCACCATTTGATGTTGGCTGGTTGTGATCAGCGTGGTGTTCATCCGAAGCGCAGTGTGACTGACCAATATGCTTGCAGCATTTTCATAAACTAGATGCGCTCAAACCTTCTTCCAGGCTCCCACTTCGGCAGCTGTTCTTCAATCGCAGCCTTGCAATTGGTGGCTTTCTTCTGCGAATCGACCAACCGCTCTCCCTTCTTCAGTACATCTTAGCCCACCCGCCGCAACTCCTTCGCGACAGACAGTCGCAATGCGTACTTACTACGTTCATGCAAGCACTCCTCTGCGCCAGGATGACCGCCGGAGAGGGACCCGTTGAGCCTCGTTTCGTGGCTCGCTCGGAATTGAATTGCCGAGCTCCATCATGCCACTTTCAGTCGGGCAGCCTTTTCGTCAGGACGATCCCACTTATGCCTGTGCTGCCATCACCTTGCAGACTTCCCTCCAGGGAGCCGGGGACCCCATCACAAGAGGAACATCAATGTTACTCTTCCACGGTTGCTGCCGATGCCCCCCTGGTCCAGAAACCGACCGAATGACTTGAACTCTAAACCTCTACCCAATCAACTACGAGTGGTTGGAAGGTTGGGCCGCCGGCCGTTCCGTATTTTCGCCCGTTGCGCACAACGTCAGCCCCAAGAAACCCCAAGACCCCTGGATAGCTTGCTGAACCCCCACCTGACTGATTGTACGAAGTAAGCCGGCGGGCGGGATACGAGGTCATTTACGCCAAGAAACCCTGCTCCTTCACACTAGCCCAGCTGCCTCGTCCATGATGGATGGTGACCGATTTTTTCCATGGTTAGGAGGGTTTGGGTCTCTCTGATGCACCCATGTGGTTCAACGAGGGCCCCTCCACCCTGTACTGCACTGGCATGAATAGGAAAACAATACGTCGAGGGACCAAGGAGACAGACATTACTTGCTCAACGTTTCCTCTTCCTGACCGTTCGCCATGTCCTTTTCTCAGTCTTCTGTGTCATGCCACGCTTTTTGTCTGGATCCTTCGCGCCGGGAAAGCAAGCTGCCGACAAGGCACCCATACCGTATACCAGTGTCTTGGATCAGCCCACGTCACGCCCGCCTGCCAGCGGAATCCTCGCTCTTATGCCGAGCTTAAACATGTTCCCCTCACCAAGACGTGCGGTTGCGTTGACGTGCGCCGCCGTCGTCTTTGTGCTTCTGACCGGCTACCAGTTAAGCAAGCAAAACTACGCGGCGTATCCTCTCCGGGTTGGACAATCCTCGAAGAATGGGACAATCGGGGTTTCCTCTCCGTCGTCATCGTCTCTGAATACACAAATACCGTTCTGGACCACCGAGCAGCGCGGAGCACGATTCGCTTACGTGCAGTATGCCACCGACCTTGACTATTTGTGCAATGCGGTAAGCCATGGCCTCCATGTCCCCAGGCAACGGCCATTGGTGTTCGCTCTTGAAGATGGCTAACACGCCGACATCAGGTTATAAACTTCCATCGTCTGTCATTGCTTGGAGCCCGACACGACCAGGTCCTGATTTTCCCCGATAAATGGACGGAAGGAAATGCAAGAGAGGCCGAAGCCATCGAGAGAATCAAGCAGGAGCTTCCCCACCTCGTTCTTCGACCCTTCGTCCTCCTTGCTACACACAAAGGCAGTGCGACATGGGCCAAGAGCCTCAACAAGCTCCACGCCTTTGGCTTGACCGACTACACTCGCGTCTTGGCCTTCGACTCTGACTCGCAGGTACTCAACAGCATGGACCATTACTTCCTTGCCCCGACGGCCGCCGTTGCCGCACCACGCGCCTATTGGCTGAACGAGAAAGACACGCCCATTGCCGAGCAGGTCTTCAGCTCCCACGTCATGCTTATAGAGCCGAGTAGGACACGGCACAAGAAGATCGTCAAGGAGGCGCTGAGATCAGGCGACATTGACATGGAGGTCATGAACCACATGTTCAAGGACTCGGCCATGATCCTACCTCATCGACGACTTGCGCTTCTAACAGGGGAATTCCGCCGCAAAGACCACAAGAGGTACCTTGCGCCGGATGATGATGAGGAGGATTGGAACGCCATGGAGGAGGTCTTGAGGTCCTACCTGGTTCACTTCAGCGACTGGCCGCTGCCGAAGCCGTGGAAGCCGTACACAGATGCCCAGTGGCAGGCCGCCTTACCCGACTGTCCGGAGGAGGGGGAGGACAAGCCTGACCGCCCGAGGTGTTCTGACCGAACAGTTTGGTCAACCATCTACAGTGACTTCAAGGATGACAGGAAGAAGTACTGCAGGGCCTGGGGATAGTGCGCAAGGAGCAAGAAAACTAACCCAAGAATCGACTTGGCACGGTTTATTCACTGCAAATAACCTTTTCGGATCATGGTGTCCGAAACCCGCCAGTTCTGATCCCAGACGTAGAACCCTACGAACTACCCGATGTGTATCGAGGCTCCTGCCTGGCCCGAATGCACGGTATGGCCCTCGCCACTCATGGGCAGTTTAAGCTGGAAAGCTAGTCGTGAAGGTGGAAAGTCGGACCGCCAGGTCCTTGCACCAGTCATCAAGGTAACGTCGTCAAGGCGATCCCTCTTCAGGCGGCTCATAGACACAATCGAAGTCTAACAGAGTTAGGAAAACACAACGCAAGTATGATACCCAAACTCGACACGATAGACGAAAGTCTTCAATGGACAGAATCGCAGTACCATGGAATCCCTCAACTATTATGTTGCCGTTGGAAAGGCTGCAAAGGTTGGAACCATGACGGTCGCTTGCAGTACTCGGTGTGAACACACGGAGTACCCAATACCCAGCACAATATAAGAAATTGGAAGAGATGCCATGCCGTAGAGGTGTTCGGATACCCATCTACCCTATTGCCAGAGCTTCTACGTGACAATCAGGGTTTGATCTTACCTATAGAGGTCAAGAGCACCTTTTGAGATACTACGGGATTATAAACAAGCTGCCAGCCGATATTCAACCATCTCGTCATCCGACCCGCCATTTTCCCAAACATCATCAAACATAATACCGATGGGATGTGCCAATAAGCTCACCCGAAACTATCGTCCGGACAACACCGATATACACAGTCTTAAAACCTGCAAATCCTCTCGCTCCCGAAACATTTTCTTGTCCGCCACCAGCCGAACTGGCTTATAACTCGCATTAGAACCCACAGTCGGTATTCCTACGAAAGCCATCATCTTCAAAAACCGGTTTGTCTTGAAAAGTTCCACCTCGAGTTTGACTGCAACTGAAATCTGGTACCTTGTCCAGTTCTCACGCCAGGACGACAAAATGCGCTTTTATATTACAGCTCTCATTGCTTCACTCGCAACTATCAGTATGGCCGACACAATGACGGTGTTCACAGAGTGTGGCCCGTTCGGAATGTGTGACAGCAAGAACGCCATATTCTACACAGCCTCCGGCACTTACAACGTCAACGCCAACAAAGGTTGCAGAGGTACCGAAGTGCCGGGCATGACGGAGTTTTGCGTGGACTGGGACAAATATCGAGGCCACTTCAAGTACAGCAATCAAACCGAGAAGCGCTGCCTCCTGATGCGTGCAAGAGCCAGCCAGGCCTGCCCTGCGTACAGATGTGATAAGTCGGAGTGGGAGGAGGTCGGGTGTAACCATTAGAAATTACCGTCTTCTGAGAACAGGGCAGCGGAGACTACTCAGCCAGGCGAGGACCTAAATCAAGACTCGGGTCTCTCGATATCAAAGCGATATTTCAGTTATGTGTACGATGCTTGGAGAACTGAAAAAGATGGATACGCAAATTCATAAAGCCTTCTACAAAGCCCGGTAATCTTAGTCTTGGGAAAGCGATTGCTGAGCTAGGAGTTGCATCTTATAAACAACAATGCAAGGGCACTATAGAAGACTTGGCACTAGAAGAAGATGCACCTGGGCTCCGAGGTCTTCATCGAATGCGCCCATGTGAGCAGGGTAAGTTTCTCAAACACCACGCCAAAATCCAGTAAATTGCACGAAAGAAAAAATGACGCCCCTACCAATCTTTCCAAGACATTCTAGAATAGTATCTGCTTGGTGTCGAGGCTCCGTTTTTGATAACGAATATATGATTTGGTAGTCAGCTTCCCAGCTTCTCAAACACAAAAGGCGAAGGTCAACCTGCACCCGATTGATTTCCTCCAGACCTCCGTGTTGTCGTGGGTCTGAGCGGAGCGTGTCCCATTCATGATGAAACACAAACTATATACAGTTTGGCCACGGAGAGATTCACATGGTCATGTTACTTTACAGAGCAGGCGTTTTGGCTCCCAGGATCGGGTTCATATACGCTTGGTCGCGGCTCAGAGTTGGCTATCGAGGCTGGCAGGGAAGGTTAGCCAGCCGCAAAGAGATATTTATGTTGACGACATGATATAGAATGTAGTAAAATACCATGACTCAGCATCGAAGCACGACAGAGTCACTCATAGGGAGATGATAACAGCGTGATGAGGAGGCACGTTCGGGGTCTCACGTTAGAGTGTAGAGGTAAAACCATGTGGGCTTCACCAACCGAGCATGACCCTGCACCTGTGTGAATTAGTCAGAACACCTGCTTTACGAACCGAACAGATTTGGATGATTCTTTAAATAAATAGTTACAGGAACAAACGTGTCTGATGGACGAGTGGCGTCATGTTATATGAAATTCGCAGTCGAACGGGAACCATCACACCCTGGGTGTGACACCCGCAACTAATGTCTTCATTGGTCCCGTGTGCGCGCAATTGCTACACACTTCGTCCGATTGCAACATGTTCATACAACGGGTCGCCCTCCTCGCCTCGAATTCAAGCAGTTCGTCGACGGCCAGAGTCGGCTACAAGCCGGAGGATATCTTTTCGGTGCCGAGGGCTTCGTGCATTGAGAGAGTGAGCTTGCGCTCCAAAGCATGTTCATGTCACGTGATGGTATCTATAATCAATGGGGTGGCATCTCGTTTCGTCTTGGCTGAGGTGCAACAGAATTTCAGATGAGTGGCTGATCAATCACAGCAACATTACAGAACATGACAAAAGCCATGCCGGAATGAAACATCACCAGTCCAATGTTTGGCTGGCAACCCCTTGTCAGTTTCATGCCCGCAAGGAGGCCGTGTTCAAAGTGCATATATCTTTGTCCATCCATCCAAGCGAGTCGGCGGAATAAACGAGACGCAGGCGGCAAAGCTGGACTTGGACGGTGTTCCTCCAGAGCGGCGCCTTTCTCGCGAGGCGAACTTGACCGATGACACGGACGTTCTCGGTACCGTAACGGCGGTAGATTGATGAGCAGAGTTCCAGCAACACAAATCAGCGACGTCACTGACTCGAATTGTGACCAACTCCGAAGCCCGACCCGAAAGTGCAGTGCATCCAAGCCGAGTTGCTGAAGCACAAGCCTATCTGACAGCGACAGCGAACGCGAGCCTGGTTCTCCGGGTCTTGTGAATCAATTCTCCTCACTTGTGGCTCGAAACTCGGCGAAGCAGGAATTTGCGGAAAACCAAAGACCAACAACCAATAGTCACTACTTTTAAGCATCTTGTCACACCCAGGATGCGGCACTGTTTCGAACGTGCCGCTAGGCAATCGGCAAATTAACCGGTCTCGGCCGTGTTCCCGGCCGTGTGGGGGGGCCCGAGGGGGTCCGAAGTCGCGTGGCGGGATGGCGCCATATGTCGCAATGGCAGGGCTTCAGAACCTGGATCCCCCCCCCTTATCGGGAAGGTTTTGCATCTCGTCCAAGGGTAAGATTCCGAACCACGATTGACTCAATGGCTGGCGGCGTTAACGGATTTGAAGATGATGTCACATGTGATTGGCCGATGCCGACATTTCCCCTCCATCCCGGCGGGAAACTTGAATGGCCACAATTCGGACGCGGGCTACACCCCCCTCCCCCCCCGGGACGCTGGAAGGGCAACCCCAGCTGCATCAAAGTCTAAAAAACCAATGACACCTTCTTTCTTCGATCCGTCGGGTTGCGGCTCTGCTATACTCTCCCTCGCATCCTACCCAAGTCGACATGACGCGCCAGAAATCGTTGCCTGATGATCGAGACAATACAGCGCGGCAGGTGGACGAGAGGTCGCCATTGCTGTCGAACACTCGACGAGAGTCGAGCTCGTCAGGTGAGAGTTCCTTGACGTCGTCCTCCAGCGGAGACTCGGATGGGCACTTTGTCCCATGGCGTCTCGCACCTGCAGCAGTTATCGACGGTGCATGCGTCGACGTCGAACACGTCGCGACTGCCGCCGACGATGTCAGACCGGCGGGCAAGGGGGTACCGACGGCGGCCGTCATCAAGATCGTGGCGATCCTGCTGGTCGGGACTTTTACCGCCAACGCCGATAGCTCGTTGGTGATGGCGACCCACCCCACGATTGCCTCGGAATTCGACGACCTGGAGAACTCGAGTTGGCTCTTTGTCGCATTTGCGCTTGCTGGGGCGGCAACACAGACGCTGGTGGGTTTCCAACAAGGACATGCGTGGTAATCTCGCAAGCTGACAACGGAACAGTATGGCAAGCTCAGCGACGTGTATGGTCGCCGTGCCCTGCTCATGGTGGCTTACACACTGTTCGCCATAGGATGGTAAGTTCTATTGTTGAAGCTCTCCGAAGCCCAGCTCACAGTTGCTCAGCGCGTTGGTCGGTGTAGGCCGCACAATGTGGCAAGTCGTTGTGGGCCGTGTGATATCGGGATCGGGCGGTTCGGCTTTGAACGTACTTGGTCTGCTTCTGATAACAGGTACGTGCATGTGCAATCCCAGCGCTCCCCCCCCCCCAAAGCCCAGGCTAACTGAGCCAGATCTCGTCCCACTACGCGATGTGGCCGCTTGGCAGGCTGGTGTGAATCTAGCTGCGACGATGGGCAGAAGTCTCGGCGGCCCTGTGGGCGGCTGGCTCGCCGACACCATCGGATGGCGTTGGTCTTTTCTTGGCCAATCGCCCATATTCTTGATTGCGGTTCTGCTGTGCTGGCTCTTCTTGCCCGAAGGGGAGCAGGTCACAAAAGACGAAGCGGCCGACGAGGTAGGCACAAAGCCAGGAGAAACGAGAAAGGAATCTCTGGCGAGAATCGACTTCTTGGGTGCCACGCTGCTGTCGCTCTTCGTACTAGCCTTTCTCCTGCCGATTGAGATTGGAGGTACCACGATCCCATGGACACATCCTCTTATATTTGTCTTGTTCGGGGCGGCAGTCGTGCTCGGCGGGCTGTTTGCGGCCACTGAAGAGTGGTGGGCCAAGGAACCCATCCTCCCACTGGAGTTATTGAGGCATCGCGATATTGTTCTTACATACATCATCTGCGGAACCCAGATCGCTGCCCAACTGGGTCTTATGTTCTCGGTGCCGCTGTATTTCCAGGTCACTCAGAGAGTCTCGAACACCGTTGCCGGCATGCATCTGTTCCCAGCCGTCGCGGGCAACGCGATCGGCGGAGTGCTCGCAGGGTACCTCATCAGGAAGTAGGTTGAAAGCAGGCAAAAGCACATTGGATGGCCACTGACCTGACTCGATGTAGAACCGGACGATACAAGTATCTCCTCATCATTGCCACGATTGCGTCGTCGTTTTCCTACGTCCTCCTGCTCCTTCGATGGCATGGAGACACCAACGTGTGGGAGTCGCTGTACATTGTGCCTGGTGGTTTCGGGGCCGGCCTCGTGCAGTCGGCGGGATTCATCAGCATCCAAGCTGCGGTGAACCCCAAGCACAAGGCAGCTGTGACGTCGGGCATGTTTTTGACGTTCCAGATTGGCATGATCCTCGGCCTCGCGTGCGCGAGTGCGGTGATGATGGAGACGATGAAGTGGAGGCTGGATACATTGCTGAAGGCGATGGATCTGGGATCGGTGGCTAGGCATAAGGTGAGACGAGGTGTACCCAGTGCACCAATCAACCAACCAGCCATACCTTTCTGACATGAAGCGCTGCAGATAATCGAGAAAGCGACATCGAGCGTCGACTACATCGAGCACACGGACAGCGGTATCTCGGCAGCGATTGTCCAGTCCTACGTCGAGGGTTTGGGATTTAGCCATTGCGTGTCGCTCATGTTATCTACGCTTGGGCTTGTAGCAGCCGTCTTTCTTAAAGAACATAAGCTGTGACGATTCAAATCAGCCGGCAAGGCAGGGAGCAGGGAGAGACAGAGACGGGACCGTTGTAGCAGTATTCCGGCATTGCATGCGTGCCATAGAACACTGATTCGACTTTGCGAACAGCATAAGATATGGGATGGAAGAAGGAAAGAATTTGAAGGGCGTTCTGGATGCAATGCAAGCGATGAATCGAAGGATTTGCTCGACATGAGGACAAACAAAGTTGACATGGCGTAGCAAGATGGGTGGGTAGGTTGACAGTGTACTGATATAACGGTACTTACTGTACCTGCTGCCTGCTCTATGTACGGGCACCGTGCGTATTGCTGCTGTCTTGGTGAGAAGTTAATTGTCGCCCACCAACCTTACATACTTTACTTGCCTCCCCCGCACACTGATTGGCACCTTCCCGCCTGACCCTACTACTACTTACTTGCCTCCCTCCCCTCGGGGAAGTTTACAATTGATAGATCGATCGATTGATTGATTGATCGATTGACTTAGCATTGATTCCCGACCCACCAAGCCGCCTGCACTTTGGCACGGGGCCTGCTTGCTTCGTATGCTCTTCCTTCTGTCGGTGGAGGCGTGTCCGACTGTGCATGCTGCCTTATTCCCGTTGGCGTCTCGAGTGAGTCTCTTGGCCGACTTTATGCGCTTAGAACGACATCCTCCATCTTCCACCGCCACCACTTCGTGGTTGGAGTACCAAATCAATTTGAACGGACGGTATTCCAGAGCGATCCCACCACCGTCAACTCTCGAACCCTCTCCCTCTCTCTCTCTCTCTCTCCCAGTATCTTCCGAGCATACATCTACAGCACCATGGTCTTTGGCTCTCCGAAGAGCGAAAGCTCGCGCATGGAAGAAAGCTTCCTACGGAATCTGCTGCCCAACGCACCAGAGGACTATCTCGAGCGTCTCTACAACAACAGGCGAGCGTACAAGCAGAAGCACCCCTGCCGCAACTGCCTTGACCTCTTCCACAGGACCGAGGACTGCCAACAGCCCTGCGGCCACTGCGGACAGGACTGGCACACGGTGACGGCCTGCACGAGCTCCAAGCGCAACCGCTGCCGCTGCCGCCCGTTCCCGCAGAGGCACCTCGCCAAGCGGTGCCCCGTCATGTGCAACCCGGGCGAGTGCCCCGCCCCGCACGCCGGGCCCCTCGTCACCGCCATCATGTGCAAGTCCCGCTGCTGCATGTGCGGCATCCCCGGCCACGCCGGCCGCGACTGCCACCTCAAGACGTGCCGCTGCGGCCACCAGCACCTGACCATCGGCCACATGCCCATGGACCGCCAGTGTGCCGTCGTGGACTGCCCGCGCTTCTTCTGCACTCGCCACTGCCAGGCCTGCCGCGCCGACATGGATAAGGCCAAGGCCGCCGCCGACGACGACGACGTTTGCCCGCATTGCCACGCGAGGCGCCACCGCGTCTTTCCTCCCTTGAAGCCGCCCGTATATCCCAACGGCCATCTCAACTACGAGTACCTGGAGGCCGCCATGGCTTGGGGTAACAGCATACACGGCGAAGCCATTTTTGGCAAAAAGGTTGCCTTCAATCCCCAGGCAACAACCTGATTGAACTGGTTGTTGATGCTTCCTTCCACATTGCACCGGGATACGAAAAGGATGCGCAGAATACCAGAATCATCCGCAATGTAATATTATGAATCATTTGTTGGATTCAAGCATCGGACTGTCTGTCTGTCTGTCTGTGACAACCACACGCGAGAGCTTGAGCTGTCATGCGAGTGACATTGTCCGCTTGTTTTTTGTTTTTTTGTTTTTGCAGACTCCGAAGTGATGCCATACCCAACTCCCCGGTCCCAAGAGCGTGCGCATAGGATATGGCGGATGGTATCGTGCGCGAACAATTCTTCCATAAAACTCCTCGCCATTAGCAACCCGACCCAGATTTTACTCGGCAAAACGCCCCAAGCCAGAAAAAAAGGAGAAAAAAAAAGAGAAAAAAAAAGAGAAAAAAAAAAGATCAACAGCAAAACTGCAATCAATCATCCTCCCACCCGCCGACATCGCCATCCACCTCGACCCTGGTACCCAGTGCCTCCCTGCCCTGGCGAATCATCTCCTTCAGTCTCTGGTTGAAATCGTTGATACGTGCGTCCGTGTCCTGCTCATCCCTGACCCTCCGCGCCGCCAGTCTCTTCGCCTCCGCGTCCAGTCGTGGGCTTTCTCGGATGGAATTCACTCCAAACTCCTTGATCTTGCCGCGGGGCGACGCAGCCGAGGCACCGCTGTTGGAGCGACGGTGAGACCGCACCGGAGGAGTCCAGGCCGACTGTGCCGCCGGCGAAGGGATACCGCTTTGCCGCCTGGCCGAGGTGCTTGTTTTGGCAAAGGGATTCGGGCTCGAGCCGGCCGATTGGACGGGAAGAGGGATCCGACTCGGCGACGGACCTGTCAGGGGTCCAGGAGGATCCGGCGACCGGACACTGGCGAAGCTCGCGGGCTCGCGATACGACAGCGGGGCGGCTTCTGCCAAGATACCGTCGCGGTTCGCCGACCGTCGGCGGTCATGTATCGGAATTGAGCTGAGACGGGGCTTCGGAACACTAATCCTGCGGCCGGTTACCATGGATGGGCGCATGTTCCGAGATACTGACCGCACCGATGCTCCCGATACCGGCCTCGTGCTAGCTCCGGACTCGTCCACCACAACCCAGTTGCGGAGTTCGTCCTGGTTCCCCGCACTCGTTTGCCTTCGTTTCACGGCTGGCCGCGAGGGCGCAGACTCCGGAGCGAAACCGAGAGGGACGGGGGGGGCCTCGCGGCTGGAGAATGTATAGTCTGTTCGGGGAAACCCGCCCGGCAAGGTGCTGTCAGTATCGGGGGTCGGCATGTCCATGCGCGGGGGGCTCGCTTGTCCCCAACCGTTCGCTTTGTCGCTGGGCTTTTCGGATGGCCCTACTTCAGATTCGGGCCTGGGAACTGGTACTGTTACTTGAGCAGGTGCAGGTGCAGGTGCAGGCTCGGGAAGAGTTTGACCGTCGATGGTGTAGGCTTTGCCGCCTCCGGCAGTGAAGCCTCTGAACGCTCCAGCCTTGCAAAACTCCCAGACCTTGCCGACAACACCTCCGATGGTGCTAAAGGCAAAGCGGCTCCAGCCCCCCGAGACTGGTTGGCTGGGTGGGACCAACATGGTAGGCTGACCGGGCACATGCGATTCTATTTCCTCGTGTGGTCGCTTCGATCCCAGGGCCCTTCGGTAGTCGGTGTCGGAGTACATGCTCTCATCCAGCGCGCCATTGTCCAAGGGTGTGTTGGAGGCAGCACCTGGGGTCTCGAGCTGACCGGCCAAGGTGTAGCGAGCTCCTCGGCTGGGTCGAGGGGTTTCGTGGACGGGTAGTTCGCTGGAGCTGTCAAGGTTCATGGTCCCATCAGCCCATTCATGCAGTGGTGTAGCCTCACGCGCGGCATCGGTCCGGCGTTTCCGCTTGGCCTGGGCGAGAGGTGTCGTTGCTTCCGAGTGATAGCTGTTGGCTCTCGCAAAGCAGTAAGAAGAGCCTGTTGAGGGGGAGGTTGGGGGCCGGAAGACGCCGGGATGGACTCCGCCAGGCTGAGCGTCAAAATAGGCGCCCGGCATCCGGTATGGCGAGGTGAAGGCCATGCTGCAGATGGGTTGCAGGGTGTGGATTGCCGAGGCGGTGGGGGAAAGAAAGGTACGTCGGATGACTCGGGAGTGAGGTGCAGAGATGGGGTCAAGATGTCGCGGGTTCGGCGGCGGAAGGGTTCGTCGGGGTCGGGAGGAGGAGGCGCGGACGGTGATTCACAATGTCGCAGAGCTCTAGAAGAAGCTCATGATTGATGCAAAAGCAAGTGCCCCGTGGGCTGCGTCGTGTGTCTCAGACACGTTGGCAACGAAATGATGGCTTGTTGAACGGTTGTTGAACGGTCGCGCGACTGGCTGTGTGATGAAGAGGCGACAAAACAAAATGGGACTGGCAGCCTGACGGGGCGATTGACAGCAAGCGGAGGCGGCGCAGAAGAAGTGCCGGGTTGACAAGCGGCGTGTGATGACACGAGGGTGGTATCGTGTGTCGTGCCTGTTCTGTTTGGAGGCAGCCGGTTGGAGAAGTGCGCCGCGGTCAGACAGATTTTTGTTTGTAGAGAGGCTGGTGAGGAATAATACGGGAGGTAGGTAGGTAGGTAGGTAGGTAGGTAGGTAGGTGCGCCGGGTGGGTGGGTCTCTCTCCCTTGCCTTGGGTCGGTGGTGGAGGCGGTTGCAGGGAGTAGCTGTCGGCAGTAAACAAGCTCCGCCAGCGTTGTTGGCGTAGGCGTTGAGATTTGTTGGTGGGCAGGCAGCTCCAAGTGCCGGCAAGAGCCGCTGCCGGGTGACGTGAGATGTGAGAGAGGTAGTGTAGGTAAACAGGCCGAGACCCTGAACGGGATGTCGGGATGGGCCCAGACTCGCAACAAGGACGGACGGACGGACGGACGGACGGACAGACACGAGACAAGTGAGTACCGGTAGAGGGAAAGCAACGTGCGCCCTGGAGGTGACGTGGAGATAGACTGCTTTGCAACGATAACGCAAGGGATAACGTCGTGGTGGTGGTGAAGATGACGACGATGACGACGTGTAAGAGGAGAGAGAGAGAGAGAGAGAGATACGAACCGGAAGTGGTTAGAGGAGGTAGTAGGAAGTAGGAGGGTGAGGAGGAAAAGAAGCCAAAAAAGAAACACTAGCAAAAGGGGCTAGTGAGCTGTCTCGAGATGTGATGTTTTCTCTCTTGCAGTTATCGGTCAATGAGTAAAACCCGATCAACTACCGCACTCAAGGAGGAGGCTGATTGGGTAATTAGGTAGTTAGCATGGAATCATATTAATTAATATGGCATGCATCGTGCCAGTCGCGTCAAGTGAGTGTCAATGCCTGTGTCAACAGTGCCTACTACTACCATCCATCCATCGGCACCATCATCACCTTGCCTTGGAGTTCGCAACGGCCTTTTGAAACGCCTGCTGGTCCCCAAGCCTTGTGATAATGTATTCTTGGAAACAATCCAAACAAGAACAAACAAAAGAGCCATCTCAAGCAAGAGCCAGCTTCTCCTTCCGTCGCTCCTGCTCCGGCAAGGGGAACGGCGTTGTTGGTTGCCAGGGTGGGGTGCTTAGTACTTCACTTGGTCCTGAGGCCGCAGGGTCCCAGCCAGGTTAGTCAGCATCGCCGCTGTTGCTCAGGCTCGCGTCACCCATCCATGCTCAGTGCTGCTCAGGATACAAATCCAGGACGCATCCAACTGTCCATTCACATTTTGACACTACCTCATCATTCCTCGATGATTGTCAACTTCATGCAAGCCATATCATGGCCGAGGACTCGGTTACTGTCTCCAGGAGACGGGTCAAGTGCAGGTTCAGGTAAGTGACGCTGCCCCGCCAGTGATGGCCGTCTGCTCATAATTCGTGATATGCTTCCTTGCGACGACAAGTGGCTTGGGATTTTGGGGTGCGGAGTGTGTTGAGGTGAGCCAGCCGGCTGCTCATTGCTGCCCACGCCACGCTATAGGGGCCATGATTCGTACATCTGGCATGAGGCGAATACATCCCCGTCTCAACGCTTCACCTTTCATCTCACATAAAGCTCGCACAAATGTGTGGGAATGGCCCGTAAGCCGCTTCATAGCAACACATGGATGGAGTGGGTCGAGACGACGCAGCTTTTCACATATCATGGGACCGAAGTTGGAACAGATATGCTCTGCCTATTTATTTCACTTGCCAGCGCAGACAAGAACTAGCAACATGCCACCTCTGACCCGTCTCACACCCACTCCGCATCATACTCCGGGGCCGCGGTGATGACCGCAGCAGCCGCCTTCGCAACGTCGGCCGCCGTCGCCAGCACCCCGGACAGGGACGTCGGCAGGGCCACCGCCATCGTCGTCGACGCCTCCGTCTCCGGCGGCGACGTCGGCTCCATGCCCGACACCGGCAGAGACGCGTACCCGAGGTCGTGCATCTCCTCCCTGCAGGACCCGTCCCTGCACCGGACCAGCCCAAAGTCCTCCAGCAGCTCCTCCTCCGTCGGCTGGCGCGTGGTGTTGCCCTCGCTGACGACAATGTCCAGCGGGTCCACCTCCCGCCTCTTGACCTCGTCCGCCTTGCGCTTCCGGGGCGGCGTCCACCCGCGTTTGTAGATGTTCACCTTCGGCACCCCGTTCGCGTCCAGGGTGAACTTGTCCGTCGGCGCCTTGGAGTAGTACTCCCGGTACCCGCGCTGCTTCGCGCGGTCCTTGCCCTTGTACCAGTCGTCGTTGTTGAGCAGCGCGAAGCCGGGGTCGTCGTTGTTGAGTGTCTTGGGCCAGCACGGGTTCTCCTCGATGCCGTAGTCGGCCGGCATACCGCCCATGCGCTCAAAGTTGAGCTCAATGACCTTCTCCACGGCCCGGACCCGGCGCGTGGTGATGGTGACGACGCGGCACCCCACGTTCTCCGTCGTGTGGAAGCCCTCGTGGATGAGCTCCTCGGCCTGCTTCTCCGGGCACCCGCCGAACAGCTGTCCCGCGCCTCCGTTGCTGGCTTGGGGCAGCAGTCGGATCCACACCGCCTTGTCGTCGCGGCTGCGCCAGATGTCGGCGGGAGGGTACTCGTCGCGTTGGCAAACAAGATTGTCCTGCTGTAGCCAGCCGCTGCTCCAGTCTGTGGTGTGCTGTTTGTTGTAGACGCCGACGACCGGACGCAACGCCTCCCCGATCTTTTGGCCCGGGCACGTGAGCCTGCTGAGCTTGTTGTCGCGATCGATGACGGACTTGTAATGGTAGCAGGCCTGGCCGTGGGTGTCTCCGTAGCAGGTCCTCCGCACAATTTCCTGTCTCGCAGGTCCCTGAGTGATGACGCGTGTGACGTCCCTGTTGCGGAGGTTGACGCGAGCCTCGAGTCGCTTGCCCTTACAGCTAGCGGGCTTATCGGGTACTTTGCTCGTGGGCTTGGACGGGCCTCGGTCGACCTTGGTCTCCAACGGCTTGTCGAGTTTGACGTCGTAGTCTTTGCCCTGGAACTTGAAAACGGACTTGCCCGCCTTGGCGACACCTTTGGAGCAGACGGCGACCAAGGCCGGCATAGCTGCTTGGAGAGCGATTGAGATGATGATTCCTGGGCGCCAAGTTAGCGGACGGCTTATTACAAAGACATGCAACTTGAGCTTGACTTGCCAACAAAAGGGATGAACCGCAGTGGCGCAGTCGCTGCCATGATGGCGATGCGGCAGAAAGCTTTCGCCGCAACCTCGAGCGCCAACGCTTCCGCTGCCGCAATCGCTGCGTCGGTTGCCTCGTCCTTGATGGTCTCTGTGATTTGCTCCTTGGAGATTGGAGGCTTGAACCCGTTGCAGCAGTAGGTCTGCGTGCCGCCCGTGCAGCTCTGATCCTCCTTGTCCGTCCGGCTGTTGCTGTTTTCTGTGATAGACACCTCCCCCTTCGCACAGCCGCCCATGCAAGACATCGCCAGCCCACGGTATCCTCTCCACCGGCAGGTGCCCATAATGGAGCCCTTGCTGCAGCAGACGCTCCGGAGCTCGTCTTTGGGACAGCGGTCCATGGTTGACAACGTCCCAGGTTGACCGTTGGTCTGGGTGGCCTCGTGGTCACCATTTCGGCACTTTTCGCCGCATTTGGTGGTGTAACAGACGCCCTTGGCCGCTTCATCCTGGTAGATGACTTCAGCCTCGAGCAGAGCCTCTTCATCCATGTCGTCAGGGTTCAAGAGACTGGCGGCATCCTGGGCGACTTGGTCCAGGGCCCAGACCATGAGGCCACCCAGACATCGCGAGTTGGCGAACTCAGCCTTCTGACCCAATGTCTCGCCGTCATCGTACGAAACCCATTGGTCATTGTCCCAGTGAATCCACTTGGTGCCTGACTTCTCGTCATGGACGGGCTCGAGCTTCTTGTCCTTGATAATATCCATGATCTCCTGGAGGTTCAGGATACCCGAGGCTTTGGAACAAGGGCCCTCTTTTGCGCCACCACTGAATCGACAGACTCCGTTAGGCTTATTGCACTTGGAATCTTCAAGGGTAAAAGACCGACCGTAGACTACAGTGCACAGAATTAGCCTATAACCAGAGCCATGCCATTAAATAACACGAGCACAAGCAGGGAAACGCACATCCTTGGCCCAAGACAACATTCTTAGGCTTGACCCCAGCGCGCCATAAGAGATCAAGACCGAGATCGATTTCTGTGATGTTAGTGTGCGTGGCGACGTATGGGCCGACGAACTTTGAAGCAGCATCCCATGTTCCGTGCAGGTCATAAGACATCAAGTTAAACCAGTCAACATGTGGCTGGAGATTCTTCAGATCAAAATGTTGAAGATACCAGTAGGATGCTGGAAGTGTGATGGAGTAGCCGTATCGCTTGCCGAAGGCTTCCTTGATTTCTTTGGAAAGGAGAACAAAGTTGGCTTTGTCCTCGGCTTTTCCGCCACGATCGTCTGCGACAAATATCAGCGAAACTGAAGTACGGAAGCAGCCAAGGTTTTTCATAACATGAATGAGTGACCAGTTAACAGGAAGATGTCTGGGAAAGGTGTGCAAATAAGGAATCTACCTACCAGCGGTGGGGTACTCCCAATCTAGATCCATGCCGTCGAATCCATATGTCTGGCGCCTTTGTCAGTATTCGAGAGAAAGAGACGCTCAGAAGGGAGTCATTTACCTCCATAAAATACATCAGCTCGGCAATAAATATCCCGCGATTCTCGGCGGTGCTCGACATTGTACTAAAGGCTTGTTGATAGGGGCCGGCTGGTAAAGAACGGATAAGCACATCTTCAAGTTATCGCCAATGGAACAATCAAACTCACGGTCGTTGAACGACCACCCGCCTACACTGACCCAGGTCTGAAGGCCGGGTTTCCTCTCCTTGAGCGCAGTAAACCGGCTCAGGAGTGATCCAGCGTTCTTATCCATGGGGATGATACTAAACTTGACCGGGTCGAAGAAGACGAAAGCAAAGTTGACATGTGTCAGTCCGTCTAGGTTCAAGTCCTCAGGGGACACCTTGCCGCAGGAACGAGTGTTGGCCCAGGACTCATAGTAGCCGATTGACCGACCTTGGACGCTGTTTCCAGTCTTGCTGCACGAAGGCCGCTTTACTGGGCCGCAGCCTCCGAAATCACTCTGGCACCCCTTGTCGACGTTGCAAAAGTCATCGACCGAGCCGCAGAAGCTTTGCAAAGAGTTATTAGCCACGCCTACGCACCCAGAGGATATACATACCCAAACTCCGAGCAGCAGACACCCAACGGACACGTCTGCCTTCCGGGGACACCATATTGGCCGCATTCGGCTTTGGCATTGCAGTTGGAGGTGCAATTGCCAGCACCACATTCTGCGGGAGAATAACCGCAAAGGCCAGTAATCTACAAGACACATGTCAGAGAGAATCCAAAGTCAGATGTCTTCCCCACAGCAACAGAAAACGCGCCCCGTTGGATTGGGATCCTGACGGTACTTACACCACTGCAACAAGCGCCATTGACACAAGGTGTCTCGGCATTGCAGGTACCGACAGGAAGGTCGAGGAGCTGGGCAGGCAGATCAGAGCCAAGCAGACCGAAAGCAGAATTCAGATTAAAGTATGAAGAGTTCTCCGCAGCTAACAGCGGAGAAATGAGATAGAAGAGCCCCAAGAGAGCGGACAGCCTTGAGTGGAAATGCATTTTAGCAAGAAGGGAGGGCCAGAGGTTGCTGGGACAAGTGTGCAAATAGTTGCGGCGTGCCACCCGAAAGCAGACGAGGCAGATGGTCAGATCTGATGCGAACTTTTGGAAAGTCTGGAAAGGCCGGCGTCTTCAACGCGTTCATATCATTTCCAAACAAGAGAAGCTCCGTGGGCTTCCCAAAATCCCGTCCGAACCCCACCGACCTGTGCGCCTGGCGGATAATGTCAAATTGCATTCGCATCCTCGCTTAGTCTCTTGGACCATCTCGACCGTCTTGGCGTAAGATTTCGCCCGATTCTCCTGTGACCTTTTGACCAGGTCAAGTGGTTCATTCAATGCAATACAACGTGGATGCCTGATGAAGGGTCAGCAGGACGGATGGACTAGGCGGAATGGTGACCCTCGCAAAGTCCTCATTCAGAGGCATGTCTTACAAGCCATCTCGTCTATTTGTGGACAGCCTTATCCGCGTAGCCAAGCTAGGTATGAGAAGTCTAACTCCTTCCCAATCCTCTCAGACTCATGCAGGGGTAAATGAGAAACCCTGCGGCAAGGACCGCTCCGAGGCCAATTAGGCTGCTGACTTGGCTTGGCGGTAATCTCATCAGCTCTCGCAGTCTGTCAACTACTGCCCCGAAAGAGACTTGTTCCGGTCCAAGATAAGAAGAAACTAAGCCTAGAACTTTATAGAGTGATATTGCAGAGTGAATATCCCCAAAAATAATTGAAGAGCGACTGTTACATGGGGCATGTGGACGTTCAGGGTCGCGTGATATCTGCAACCTCCATCACGCCGTCTAGGCCTAGAAAGGCGGGAATCGGTGTCGGTTGCATGCCCTCATTTCGGTTTGGCAACCCTTTCCGAGACAAACTATTGTTTTCCCGTAAGGCTCCAGCCTTTCGGGGACGTTCAAAGCTTGAGAGAAAGTCACTCTGCCCGGGTCGTTGTATATCGACCGTTGCTCTGCCAGGTCTGATTCACCAACCCTTCGGCGACTTGCTCAGCGCGCTGCAGTCGAGAAAATGTCGCCTCACATCAAGTCTTTGACGGCTCTGGCATTCTTGCCCCTAGCTTTCAGCTTCAACCTCTGGCCCTTGGTTGAAACGGAAGCGTTGGCAGACATCCTACAGATTGCACCTGCTTGTGTTGTGGCATTGTAAGTGTACCCAGGCCGAAAGAGAGAAGGACGGACGTTTGAGTAGACCATGAGGATCTTGACTGACTGATACCGAAAGAAATTCTACCGTTGCCTGCGATCAAGACCTCTTCCAGCGAACCATCAATGTTGACGGGCTCTGGTGGCAAGAGCAAGATGTCACGACGCTGTGCGAAACCGGCTGCCTCACCTCGGCACGCGATTGGCACGCCAATGTCGAAAGCAGCTGTGCCTACGACCTGATGATCCAAGGTGATCGTCTTGTCGAGGCGGACACTCTTTCTGGTCGTTTCCTCGAGGGTCTCGAACTCGCCTGCACTCGCTCGGCATCCAACGAATGGTGCTTCGTCGAGCAGCAGGAGTGGACGGGGTCCGACATGGTCACACCAGACTGCGTCGCGAACCCGGCCGATCCGTTCTGCACGAACCCTGGGAACGTGAGCGCCGAGAACCGCCGTATATCGTCCCTCTACGACAACGACCTGCTGTGCTCCGAGTGCTTCCTTAAGCTCTTGTACGCCCGCGTCACGTCCGCCTTCCTCCCCGACGTCGACTACTCGGACTACCTGGTCGGGGAGTTCCAAGACATCCAGGAGGTCTGCCAGACCACCGTCGGCGAGCTGGCCACCAGGGTGCTGCCCAACTACCCCCATACGACGGACGCGGACGTCACTCCAATCAGGACAGAGGTCACGTCTACCGAGACGGACGCCCCGGCGCCGACAACCACCTCGGAGCCCGTCCCGACCATGGCCCCGGTGCCGGACACGGAAGAGGGCTGCGAAGCTGTGGGTTGGCAATGGGTTGACGTCCTCGTCATGGAAGAATCCACCATTGCGGAGACGGAGCTTGAGTTCTGCAACGAGATTGCCGAAATCTATGGCGTCGCGACGGGCGATTTGATGTATACGACAAACACCCCCGGGTGCGCTGTTTTAGATGGCTGGTCTTGCGTCTCCCCGTCTTGTCAGTTGCTCCGAGTCAGCGAGAGCTCTACCTGGTAATATGACGTTTGCGTAATAGTCAAACCCAAGGATCATAAGCTAACGTAGCCATCAGCGCATCGATTGCGGAATCCGCATCCAACGCAACCCACATCGTCAACGCGGTCCAGATAGCCACCTGGAACCCGCATATTCTCGGTGCTTGTGATCATCTGGTCAAAGATCAGTACGTCTGCATAGAGTAAGCAGCCCCCAGATGGAGTACTGCCCAAGCCGAATACACTCGAAGCTGACCGCCTCCTCCTCCAGTCGCCCAGGTGGCTCCTGGACGGGCCCGCCTGCCAGCGAGATCCCAGACGACAGCGATGGCCCTGTGCGCGGCGGTCCTGGTACCACACCCACGCTTCCCATCATTGACAACCCCGATACGCCACCGGAGCCGGTCCAAGAAGGCATCTCCTCGGTCTGCAAGCGTTACGTGTTTGCGGACAAGGGCGCTTCGTGCTGGAAAGTATCAAACGATGGCGGCATTACCCAAAAGAGACTATTCGAGCTGAACCCGGTTTTGGGCACCAACGGGGAGAACTGCGACACCATGCTCTGGCTCAACTACTACTACTGCGTCGGCACCGAGAGCCTGGGCTCGCCGACCACGACGGTGACAAGGACGACGTCGCCCACAATCTCCCCAACAGCGTCTTCTACGAGCGCTCCAACGCCGTCTCCGACCCAGGAAGGAATCGTGGGCAACTGCAACAAATGGGTGCAGGCCGTGGCCGGCGACTACTGTTGGAAACTGGCCAACGACGCCGGCATCGACACGGCCCTGTTCTACCAGTGGAACACCGTCCTCGGATCCGGAGGCGAGACCTGCGGCACCATGATATGGCCGGACTACTACTACTGCATTGGCGTCTCTTCGGGCAGCGCCACCACTTCGTCGCCTCCTTCGACGACGTCCGCCGGTCCCGCAAAGCCGACTGCCACTCACGCAGGCATCCCGGCAAACTGCAGCAAGTTTGCCGAGGCGCCCGCGCAAGACGCGTCCTGTTGGCAGTTGGCGACCGATAACGGCATCGAGCTGAGCCGGTTCTACCAGCTCAACCCCTCGCTCGGCACCAACGGGGAGAATTGCGGCACCATGATCTGGCCAGGTTATTTCTACTGTGTGAGCGTAGCATAGACGAGCAGTTTCAGAGCATGTACTATTGAATCCAGTCCGTAGTGTATTGAAGAAGAACGGAAAATCAATAGCGCTCAAAACTTGTTTCCTTCGCAAGGTGCATGGATAACGTAGATATCACTCTCCCTCTGCCGTCAAGCAGCGTCCATCGCCACATCGGTATCATCGTCTACCGAATCGTCTGCAAACCCTTCGCCATAGATAGTCGTCTGTCGCAGCCGGACCAGCGCCTCCCGGCATTCATGCCGCCGAAAGCTATTTTCATCGGGCCATCCATAGTCACGGTAGACTTTGCGAGCGCCCTAAACGATTCACGCCTATCTGTCAGCGTTCACTCGTATCAAGTAGTTCAAGAGAAGAGGTACGCAACTGACCTCAAGCCCTATACCATACTTGGCTGGTAGGACGATCCGCCTGTCTGCTTTCGACATCTCTGCCGAAGCATCTGCCCCGCGTTCCCAGTTGGGTTCGGCCCAAATGACTGGATCTTGATTCTCATCTGGGCCCAGGCCTGGGATGGGAACTATCTCGAGTCCCCTGAGCTTTGAGACCAACTTCTCAAAATACGTCACGATGGACTCAGGCTCGTAAGAATTTGCAGGAGCTTCCACCTGGGTTTTCGGCCCGCTTTCGCAGAAGATGACCCCTAGTTTAAGCCAAGTGTGAGCGAGTCAATCCTTATGAACCTTTTGTATTGAGGAGGACACAGCAACTGACCTCTGCCAGCATCAATCATCCACCAAGTTCCTCGCCAGCTGTCCTGGTTTGGAGACGAGAGCGCCACTACATCTGCTGGCATGGCCTCATCATACGGTGAAAGTCCAAGCTTTCGCAGAGAGTCTCGTCTCAGCTTGTCCCTGGGCACATCCTCGAATAGTTCAGCGTCACGCAGATACCGAATCGGCTGGCTGCCGGGGAGCACCTCCCAGAAGTGCTCGTCGAAGCCTAGATACGGAAGATGCCGGATTAAACTGACTGCCTTGTCCGAGTACCCAAGCATCTCCAACTCCTCAGCAGGGAAGACATCGTCGCTCCAGCCGCTGTCAGGCGCGGCCTCTACCATAGACGGCGGGAAGTAGGCCGCGCGAGATAGGGTGAGGTAGTGACTCTTGATGGCGCCGGCCATCATCTCGATGCTATCGTTGCAGCGCGTTCGATCAAGCACTTGGGAAGCCCCGGGTCCATTGTTCTGGGATGACGGGGCTCTGGCCAGACGTTGCGGCGGTTTCGATGGGTAAAAAGCATGCTGGATGCCTTCCCCCTTCAACTCTTCGTCAATCATCATGTACTCGGTCTCGTCGAGATCTGCCCAGACCTCGGCAAGTTCCTCCTTTGAAACATCCACCGAGATGTCTTCATCTTCCAGTGCTGTATCTACATCTTCAGTTGCGGTCTCGGACTGGCTCGCTTCGCTCCCGGCATCGGAGTCAGGATCCTCGAAATCCTCGTCTTCCGGGTCGTCAAAGTCGGCCTCGTGCGCCAGCCTCTTTTTCTCTGCTTCCCATAGTTCGATACGAAACCGTTTAAGCACCTCGATGCATTCCTCACGGCGCCAAGACGAAGGGTCCTCCTCGAATGTTGCCCATCCGCGCGCCTGATAGATCCATTGAAACTTCTGTCTGACGTCAACTTTCTGATCGCTCTCGGAACCCATAATCTCGGGCTCAAGATCCCCGACCGGAGGAAGAGCGATGATGGTCCTGCTCTTCAGAAAAGACGTCATTTCGTCGAAAAACACCCTAGCGCTGCACCGTGAAGTCTGCCACGGCTTGTCCGTTGGTCCTGTGCCGGAGGTGTACGGCGTCAAGATACCAGTCTCACAGTCGATGATACACCACGGCGAGCCGAAATCACTAGAACCGTATCCGCGACTGAGAGCCACGACATCAGGGGGCAGATCCATGGGCCCTGCCGGGGTTTGGTCGAACGGAGCGTTTGCCAGCTCGGCGAGGCCGTCACCGCCACGGGCAGACCAGTCCGAGAAGTCGCCATCGTCACGCAAGTATCGAATGGCCCTTGAGCGGACAAGTATCGGCCATTGCACGGGTTTATCGCCACTTTTGCAGGGCTTGATGTACGGGATGTGGCGCAAAAGGTCAATGACTTTGTCGGAGCGGCGCAGGGCTCGAAGCGCGTCAACGTCCAGCTCTAGATCGCTCCAGCCTTTAGTCGGCGGCGACTGGATATCATCAGGAGAGAAATAGCAAGCTCTGGCGAGGACAAAATAATATGCCGCCAAGCTCTGCGCAATCTCATCGCGGTCGTAGGAAAATGCGCCCGAGACCGCCATGACGACAGGCACTCAGTAGTCCTGTTGCAAGTGAAAAGGATGGCGAACCGGATCAACAAGTGAGACGTGGAAGTGTTGTTTGTGGGGAGATTGACGCGGGCAAGAGTGCGCAGTCAAGGTTGTTTTCTTGGCCATGTAACGATGCGGGCTTTAACGATGCAGGCTTTGATTGTCATATAATTTAGCGCTGCACCAACCTAGGCTCACCCTCTGCTCACCTTTGCTCACCTTCGGCTCAGGTTAAAGCAGCCACAGATCAGTCCCCTTACTCAACGCGGATTTGGGACGAAGTTTTTGTTATCGGTGACTATGCAGGTTGGTATGTAAGCAAGGTAAACAATAAATAGAGGGGCAACACCACCAACCGGCGCCACTGCCGTGCCTTGGTGACAAAATCCTTGGCTTCAATGGCCCGACACCTTGCCTCTAATTTTGAATGGGCCAAATTGAACTTCTATCAAGCCAACCTGTTCATAATATTGCAACCGATATGCAGTCACCGACCGACCGACCGACCTTTTGCCTTGGTTAGGTCCCTCGCCACAATCACAATCGCAATGTGGCCATTCTCTTCCCCCCTCAGCGCCAAAATCAAAATGGAAAAAAAAAATGGGAATGGAAATGATGAAGAAAATTGGCCATGCAGTGCTTCTTTGTCGTCCCCTCTGTCCTTCATTACGCCCACATGTCCCCCATTCCAACCCCTCTCTATCCTTGTCAAATCTGTCGCATCATTCACGCTCGTAGTAGCTGTCCTGCTGCTCTTTCCGGTCTTCCCTAACACCGCCGTCGATGCCCGCCTCGCCGTGAACGTGCTCCTGCACACCCCAGAACTGCTCCCGGTCCTTGAGCAACGCGTCGGCCCACTCCTTGGTCTCGGGCAGCGAGAATTTTGTGGCGACGTAAGCGAACTCGCCCAGGTCGAGCTTGCCCCGGCCGCGCTTCTCGTATTCCAACATCTGGAGAAGCAGCTCCATCTTGTCCAGGTCGTGCACAAAGTGGCTGTTGATCGTCTTTGAGTCCTCATACTCCTGCCAGATCTCCCGGATCTCAGCACCGGCCAGGCCGCCGTATACGCCGCCAAGCAGCGTCTTGGTGATGTAGTCCATTGTGTCCGCCTCGCGGCGGTTCTTCTCCGCCTTGGGCACGCCGTCGACGGGCGTGATGTCACCGACAAGGGATTCGGCCATGTCGTGTATCAAGCACATTTTCATGCATCGGGCGAGGTCGAGACGGGGCGCAAGGGCCGGGGGCGCAAGCATCGACAGGAGGGACATGCGATACATGTGGTCGGCAATGGATTCTCCTCTGTCAACGCCGACGCATCAGTAAGCCATGGGCAATGCAATCGGGAACAAGTCTTGAGGGAAGGGGAGAGAGGGTAGATTGGCATACCTTGCGATGCCGAAGCGGCGCCAACCCTCTCGCTTCGTAGTCTTGAGACGCTCAATCAAGTGGAAGTACGGGAGCGGTGAGCTGGAGCCCGCCGAGGTCGCAGTCCCCGGGGAGGCATTCAGGGCTTTCTCGACCGTCCACTCCCCCTCCACCCGGGGAGTTTTGACAAAGCCCAAATCTGCATACAGAAGTTAGCTAGAGGTAGCAGGACGAGCGCGCAAAGACCAAGGCAGACTTGCTCTGGATGTCCACCTCGCCATTGGCGCTGGCGTCGCTCTTAGTGCCGTTAGTGGTCGTGGGCGACATGACTAAGGCTTGGGGTCTGGGTAAAGAGTAGTCGTGTCAAACGTTGATCGTCGTGCCAGAGGAATGGTAACGGGGTTGGGGCAGAGAATGTCCGGTCGTTGAGCAGAACTGACAGAGCGCGCCGGGTGGAGGAGGGGGGAAGTTGCCAGGTTCGGGTGAGTGGGTGGGTGGGTAGGTGTTGGGAAAAGTATCGCGGGGTTCTTGCTCTTATCGTCATCGGTGGGGCAGCGCTAACAACGTCCTGACTGATATCAGGGGGTGATGAAGCACGAGAACAACGAAGGGATGCAATCAAAGACTGGCGGAGGATTAAGGGGGCAGAGGAGGCGGCGAAAGGGGGTCGTTACCTTCAATCAGCAAAAGAATAAATTATAAAAATTGCGCGCGTTTGTCGCATAGGTAGGTAATTAGGTACATCAAGCAAAGAAAGGAACATCCCGGCTCTGATGTCACTGCCTCCTCCTTGCCTTCTCCCTGCGCTGCCTGCTGCTGCCTGCTGCTGCCTGCTGCTGCCTGCTGCTGCTGCTGGTAATCGCGCCAACAATTCCTCTCCCCGCTTGGTCGCACCTTCTGTGTAGAATAGGGCACCTACAAGGAAGGTACTAGGCACCTCGATTTCCGAGAGAGCAAGCGGGCTCCCTCCGGAGAGGACCCATTCCTCGCTGCCCCCAAGGCATTGATGATGACCTGGAAAACAATAAAGGCGGCAAGCCCCGCCTGCGCAGAACAGGATCCCGCCATACACCAGGGCATTTCCCCGTCCTAGTGCGGAATGCCGTGTTATGCTTGGGCCTTTATTTCACCAAACAAACATGTCAAACACTCTCACGGTTCCCTACGTCTTCAACAGCGGGCAGAAGTTCCATCTGGTGATGGGGATGCGAGGTTTGAATTTACAATGAGACCGGCCGTGAATGATTCATCCTGAATCGTCTTCTTGCCATGGACCGTCGGTGTTGGAACTCGGTAGGTGATGCAGCAGTTTGATGTCGTGGATGGCCTCCATCGAGGTAAACCCCTCAATCCTGCTGGATAATCTTGCCTACACAGAGAGTTCGTGTCGATGGTTCTCTTGGTGCTCGAGACTTGTGAGTTACACAGCCGGTGGCGTCTAACTAGCTCCTTGACTTTGGTTATCTGGAGATGGGCCGGTATTAGCTCACTTCCGCCCGGGAATGGAGGCGGGCATCGACGCAGGCGTAGCAATGTGGGACTTGGGTGCCAATCGGTCACCGACTGGTACAGGGTGGTGAGGGTCAACAATGGTCACCACTTCAGTGTGGGAACCTCTGAACGACTTCTCTGCATATTATGCTTCGACAGATGGACCGTTTTGGTTCAGTGTCATAGGCCGGACTAGTAGAGTTTCCGGCAATTGCTGCTCATTGAATAGCCGCATCGGAGTTTCTGCGAGACAGAGTTTATCCCCAGTACTGTGTTCATTTCAATAGAAGACCGCCACCTAAAGAATATTTAACGCTCTCGTTGTCAGAATAAAATAATCAGTCTTACCTCACACCCCGTACCTGTGGTTAGATGAACCCCGCATTTTCTACGGGGGCTGGTTCACGTTCTTGAGCAACTTACGCATCCGCTCCTATTATGGGCCACATGCTTCATGCATCGCCGGGTTTGAGAGACCTCGGTCAACAGGTTAAAGCCCAGTCGGGTTGTGGATTTCTGCCTTGTTTCGTGCACCTAGGATGGGCCCGTTATAATCATATGGTTGAGAGTAATATCACACTCCTTCGGACCGCCCAAGACACAGCTAGGAGCGAGCTATGCGTTCGTCCGTTAGAAAGCACAAACACAACTACCAACAAGTTCAAGACGAAGCTTGATTGTCGGGCTCCTGAGGAAAATCGCGGGCAGAAACGGCTGTAGTTACATCGAGACCAGGACAGACCTGCAGGCTTCTTCGACATTCTCTGCAAATATATGTCATCATAAAGTGAGTCAGATCCCTCCTTACAAGACAATAAAACTGGAAGGGTCGACGCAATGAACTTGTGTGTATGGTCACTGACATCCGATCTTGTTTGAAGAGAAGGTGGCTTGTCCTGAGTCAAGATGGTAAGAATGGTTAGATGCGGGGAAACTGGGAAGCGCCCTAGCCAGGAAACTGTTCTGCCTTGGTGTGTGACGATGGTGCTAACCACCGATGCTCCTGCATGAATCCTTCGTGGGGATGCTTGGATAGTGGCTACAAAACATTCAGATAGACCTCGGGCCGATCTTTGGACAATTTGGGCATGTAGATCAGGACTTGATCTGATACCGGCGGAAGACCGCAACAGAGTGAACAGGGTCAGGTCTCCCAGGTACGGTTTAGTCATGATACCCATTCGTGGAGGGCAGTTACCGTGGAAAATAAGGGTGCCACACCCTGAAAGCGCACCACTCACAGGGCCCGGGCCTCATTCCTTTCAGGTTGCTTGCTCTACCTAGATGCGACGAATCAATCATGGGACGAAAAAAAAAAAAAAAAGAGAAACTAATTACTCCCGGTCCTTGAAAAAACTTGCCATACCTCGCATCTGAAAAGAGGGGTAGCAAAGCAGTGCGCTGAATGGCAGGGGTATTATAAGGTGGCTGTTGTCCCTGACCCCAGAGCGCAAAACGACGCATCGTTGTTTTCCCTTGGTACATCGTTGTTGTATTACCGACTATCTGCGCGATGCGGGCCTTCGTATTCCTTCTCGGGGTGGCCTTATTTGCCTTACATGCTTTGGCCAACTTGGTTAATGACAAGAGTGATGATTGTCCGGGCCCTCAATTTCACAATGCGGCGCTCCATGCCGCCGCAGACCCATACGTCTTTTATGACTCTCAAAGTGGGCAGTATTATGCATACTCCTCCGAGGGTGCAGATGAGGGCTTTCACTTTGCTATTTACGTCAGCCCAGACCTCTCGACGTGGCGCAAACATCCTGGAGGAGTTTTGAAGGCGTGCTACGACGATCAAATGCAACGCTTGGGTGGCGGTCAGGTCTGCTGGGCTCGAGATTGGTTCTGGGCTCCCGAGACTTACTACAACGAAAGGACGGGATGGTACTTCTTCGTCTTCGCCGGCCGTCTGCGCAATGATCTCGCCAAAGACTATTTTCGATATTCCAATTTCGAGGAGCCATCAAAGCTGGGCATAGCTGTTTCTCGCTCACCCACAGGTCCATTTGCAGAGATCAAACCAGAGCCAATCGGCTACTATCCGTTCGACCCCGATTACTACGATGTCAATCTCATCATGGATGACAAGCAAATGTTGCCGCCAGACACCCAGGAAAAGGGAACGACGGTGCCAAAGGGGACTTACATTCCTACAATCGACCCTAATATCTTCTTTGACAAAGACGGGCGCATCTATCTTTATACATCACGAAACGCGTACCGCAACTGGAACTGGGATAGCGGCCTAGGCAAATACATCGAAGAATCCAACATCATCGTCGTCGAGATGGACAGAGCATGGTGGGACGATCCTTTCGCAAGGACAATGCCGGAGATAGCGTCTTCGCAAATCAACATTCATGCCAATGATACATCTGAACTCCCCAACAATATCACAGCTTACAATGGCACTGGCGATATCGGAAACCCTCCCCGCAAAGATGGCTGGAAGACCGTCATATCCTACGGCTCAGATCCTCAGGACTGGGAAAACTTTCACGTTAATGACTACGTGAGGTTCAATGGCACCAAGAAAAACAGGCGCTGGTCAGAAGGCAGCACAATCATCACGCGCGACGGCACGGATGGTAAGCCGGTTTACCTGCTGACCTACAGCGCCAACAACTATGAAGCATCAAACTATGGCGTGGGGTACGCGACCTCGGAATCGCCATTGGGTCCATTCCGCAAATCTTCACAGAACCCTGTGCTTTCTCAGGCACCTGATGCTGAAATTCCGATCTACTCGACAGGACACGGAAGCATAGTGTCATCCCCCCCTGCCGACACAAGTGCCGTATTCGGCGCGCAGGATGTCACTCGACAGAACCTTGCAGGCGCTGAGCTGTTCTATGTTCATCATGGCCGCAATGATACTATGCAAGCCCGCTCCATCTATACAACTCGAATGAGACTTAATGATTCAGCAGTCTACTTTGGTACCAACACTGCCATTAGCATGAGTTTGACACCATTTGACCAACCTCTTCCAAAGAACACTGGTCCTATCCAGTTGAATGTCGGCTGTTCCAGAAACAGGAGCTCTGGTACTCAATTTGTCGTCCGCGTCAGTTCACAGGCCGGCGCTCCCTTCGATCTCACAGAGCGAACAAACCGGGTTGTTGCTCTTCCTGATTTTACAGAGGCAACATTGACGGAATTCAGCAACAATCAAGACGATGGATACGTCATACAATTTAACGCCGACTCCGTGACAGGGCTGGCTTATCAACGCCTCAGCGTCAAAGCGAATTGGACTACAGTTGCGACGGCGAATACATGTTGCCGAGGAGCAAAGCGTCGGTTTAATCCGACGTAAATATAAGAATTGTCCACCACTACAATAGAGTAACATACTTGTTGCGAAGGCCACCTTGGGCCACCTCGTGTGGGGCTGTGGGCTGCCAGACGCGCATATATTTATTTGCCCGTCTTTACACTATCCCTCCTTTCTATAGTTAGACCATTTTAACCGTATATTCAGACCCCTATCTGCGACAATACTCAAACCTGCAGTATAATAAGCAATGATGGCTTTAATCTACGAAACCAGAAGCAAGCTGTTTGTTCATTTGCTTATACTAATTAATTTTTAATTGTAAATATCGGATTATTGCAATGTAGTATATTGAGCTACCTAGGTACCTCTTCTCACCCGGTACGTTTGTTATTTCTCAGTATATAAACCCAGTATTTTCCTTTCAGTTGCTGGGAACCTTTAAAAGAATAAACCCAGGCCTAGTTAGCGGAAAAACCCCTATACAGGAGGAAAATGGCCAGTAGCTAATCACAGTAAGTTAATTTGATACGATTCCCAAATTTGCTAGGTTATTCACTATTAATATCTAATAGCTATCGGCCTGCCTGCCCTAGGGCCCCCCTTCTTACGTGCGCTTGGGTAGTAGTGTATATGGGTCTCCTTGTGCCTCTTCTGGTTGCTAATCAGAAGTTGTGAAAAGGGTTTCCTGTAGTCAGAATCGAACCGCGAACCGACTAGGAGTATGACTTCTACTGCCAGACGCATACCACTGTATCACACAGGTAAATATCAGATTATAAACTGCTTAGCTTGCGTGAGTTGAGAGCCATGAGAATTCAAGATGATAAAAAGAAGCTTCTTTGAATGATTCATTGCATCGGGAAAACATTTCAAGTATAGATACAGCTTGATTCAGCTGAGGAAAGTGACTGTTGATCTGCGCTAGTAGCAAAGTGAGATATTTTGTAGTATGGTGTCGCAACTAGAAACAAGTTATATTACTTTCTGCTTATTGACTGGGATCAGAAGGACAGACATCAGTATTAGTTCAATAGTACGGTCACAGTAATAATTGTGATGTTAGCACTGAAGAGCTTTCCTAGAAGTTCAACATTACCACATACGATTGCAATAAGATTGAATAATTTCGTAATGCAGCTCAGGGAGGGGCGAACCTAAATCATTCACTTTTCTCTAAAAGCCATGTCCCATGTGCAGCAAAGATCAAATTCATCTTGGCAACCGCTTCTGGCTCCCAATTATGTCTGAACTTGGATGATGACCCGAGCCAGGGCCCAGTGATGACTTCTTCTGAAGCAAGCTGTGCGAATGGCGGTCAGGCTTTATGAGCTCTAAATGGTGGAATGGGGGATCCTTGTGGGCTACCAAGCCTGGGCTATTTGTCCGTTTTCTTGGCCTTCGCTGAATCAGACCGAGGTAATGAATTGATGTACACAGTAAGATGCCGACATTCGCGCCGTACTTCTGTCGTGATATTTGATATTCTACTATGTAGGCATAAGTGGGGGGAAGGCCAGTATGCATGACGGCCATTACAAGTTCTTCACAACACCCTCCCATCAAAATTGTCACTTCCTAAGTTATCTTCACAAGACAAAGGACGATATGAATATGAATAGAAGGGCCTGTACTTATGAGGACAGTCTGATGGTATTACCTCGCAACAGTTTATTTATATATCTTTCAATGCGATTTGCATGGAGGTCCCCGCCATCCTCACCACTTGTTTTGACTTTCCAGACGTGCCTCCTGAGTCACACACTTGGCATCAAGAAGATAGATCTAGTTCAATCTGAATATGTGATTAAAAGATCCATTAAATTAAAGCTTGAGTGAGCCGACTGCTGCCCGGATTGGCCGACTCTCTACGCAGACAACCGAGCATCCGAGTCTTACGTCAGGATGGTGAAGTAAGTCATTGGCTGGGTCTTTGACTATGTGAGACTGTAGAATCACCGGGTAAAGGGGAGTTAAGTAGCCAAGACTGGGCAGTGCACTGGGCGACCACGCGGGCAGAGCTTGGCATAAGCAGAGACGAGATGAGAGCTCGTGGGATGCATGGTGGACCCCATGGGGAAATGTAAGCAGCCGAGGGGCTCTTACAACTACAGCTCCGACTCCCGTTTTGTTATGGGCGAGCTATCCAGGAAAACCTGACAGAAACAGTACAAGCAGCATTCTTGGCACATTTTTGGCGACTAATCAAAGGCAGATACCGGGCCATCGGGGCCAATGATATATGTGGTAGTCCAAATTGGTTATTTCTCACGCATCTCCCTCCCCTCTGTCGGCTCCTCTTCTTTTTGTTATCAATTGATGCTCTCTCCCGTCTTGTCAACCGCCATCGCAACCCCCCAACTCCCGTGCGAACACAATGGCCGATAATATGGGGAATACAAACCAAACGTCACTTGTGATGAATAGGAGTAAAAGTGGAACCACAATTACAAGGCAGTAATTGTGACTTATATAGCATCACGACACACCCCCCCAGTTAGCTGATATCTCAGGTGACTGGCAGCTCTTTAAACCTTCTGATCGGGTACATCTCGCCGAAATATAGGTGGCTGCCTAGGACTGGATTCGAACTCCGGGCGTCAGGCTTTACGGTCTGACTAAGCAATACACTTTTTACATACACCTTAACCCATTTAAGCATAGCACAGGTGTTTCAGAACGAACTGGGCTTATAACTGTGATAAACCGCAACGTCTAGTCATTTGAGAGAAAAGTAGTTGTCCTATTAAGAATCTACGTATGAACCGAAAATAAGCTAGAAATACTTATTCTAAGTGGTCTGTGCGGTGATACGCCACATCTGTGGTGGATACTGCTGATACTAGCCACACGAAGCTATTCCAGCTTCACGACATCACTCTTATCGAGGCTGCCGCTGATGCAAGTGAAGAAGAGGGCAAACTTTCCCGTGGGGAACTTTTTCGCGCTACTGGCCAGCCGCTACATACAGCATGCTGCTGAGTTTGGCCCTCGTCATGGAGGGCATGGACGTTGGCCTCATCAACAACTTTTTCGCCCAGAACGCCTACCTAAACAGATTCAGTTGGCCCGATGCTAATGGCGACCAACATATCTCAGCTTCGTGGCAGGCGGCTATAGGCAACGATAATAACAATCTGAGCAGCATCGCTGGTCTCCTGCTAATAAATGGTTGGCTGCAATCCCGCTTCGGCTCTCGCTGGGTGTACATGGGGGCTATGGTATCTATAGGCACAACCATATTCACATTGTTCTTCTCCGTCAACGTCCAGATGCTTCTGGCAGCCAATTTTTTGTGTAGAATTCCATGGGGCCTCTTTCAAACGTTGACTACAGCTTACGCTGCCGAAATTTGTGCTGCTACCATGCGCGGGTAACCTGACTGCTTGGGTGTCTATGTTCTGGGGCATAGGCACATTTCTGGCCACTATTGTTCTCTGAGGAGTTCTCTAAGAATTAGAACCTAGTGTAGCTCGGTACGCCGTATGCCTGGGTGGATTACGACCCTACCGGCGGTACCGGTCGCCGAACGAGTCATTCATCAAATTACATACATTATCTTGGCAAACTTTATTAAATAGGGCTCAAGAAGAAAGTATTTAAGAGCTGAGCAGAGTGCAGAGACGGCGCGCTTTCAATGAGATACTACTGTCGTTTCTAACCGGTCTTATTTGTCCTCTTGGTTTACGCCCTCTATCGCGTGGCCACATAACTTGCCTGTGGCGGGTCATTCTCTTGGATTCCGAGCACTCACCATGAAGCTCACGGCCCGGATCTGGGTCAGGGGCGCTGTCGCCTTATGGGCCTCGGCCGCGCAAGCCCTCGACGCGGAGGGCTGGAAGCGCCAGTCCATCTATCAGGTCATGACGGACCGTTTCGCACTTGCGGCTGTGAACGACGAGCCCTATCTGCCACGCAGCTGCAACGTCTCGGCACAAACCTACTGCGGCGGCACGTGGAAGGGCATCGAGAGTCAGCTCGATTACATCCAGGGCATGGGCTTCACGGCCATTTGGATCTCGCCCATCGTCGCCCAGGTTGAGGCTCCTGTTGCAGACGGTGGCATTTCCGTGGAGGCTTACCATGGCTACTGGGCCCGGGATATCAACGCGCTGAACAGACGTTTCGGCACCAAGCAGGACCTGAAAGACCTTATTAGGGCCGTACACGCGCGGGGAATGTACTTCATGCTGGATGTGGCCCCGAACCACATGGGACCGCAGCCGGGCCAAGTAGAGATATTGCTGCCTGCGTCCAACTCCACCAAGAACTCTACCAAGACCGCCACTGGGCCCAAGTTCGCCCTGCAGAACTCACTCAACTACTCCATCTACAGGCCGTTTGATTCGTCACGCTTCTTCCACCCTTACTGCCGGATTGACTACTCGGACACGACAAGCAAACAAATTTGCTGGGAGGGCTGGAGCAAGGAGACCGGCGCGGCCTTCACGTTGCCGGACCTCCGCACCGAAGACGACGACGTCCTGCACATCTTCGTCAGTTGGATCCGCAACCTGGTGGCCGAGTACTCCATCGATGGCATCCGCGTCGACGCCGCCCGCCACGTCCTGCCCTCCTTCCTTACCGCTTTCCAGGCCGCCGCCGGCGTCTTCAGTATCGGCGAGTTCTCCGAAGGCGACGTGGCGCCGTACGTCGGCTTCCTGAATGCCATTGACGGCGCCTTTAATTTCCCGCAGTACTACGCGCGCATCGACATGTTCCAGTCCGCCTTCACGGGCAACTCGACCACGGCCACGCCCGCCAACTTCGCCAGCCAGATGTCTGCTCTGCAGGCGGCGCTGCCGAACCGCACCGCCACGCTAGGCAGCTTCTACGACTCACACGACGCGAAGCGCTTCGCCAGCGTGTCAGGAGACATGGCCAAGAGCAAGAACGCCATGTTGCTCGCCATGCTGGTCGACGGCATCCCGGTCGTCTACCAGGGCGCCGAGCAGCGGTTCTCAGCCGGCCAAAACCCGTACTATCGAGCCCCGTTGTTCAATTCGCCCCTGCATGCGCAGTATCGCACTGACGCCGACATGTATAAGTTCATCCGGCAGCTAAATCGATTCAGGTCTTGGGTAGTGGCGCATGAGCAGAACGGGACGCGTTCAAGCTTTGTCCAGGACCAGGCGCGCGTCGTCTTCAACGACAGCCACAACCTCGCTTTCGCCAAGGGCGAAGTTGTCGCAGTCGCCACGAACCTGGGCCTGGCTAGCGATCCATACAACTTGACTCTCCCAGCTCCCAGCCTGTCGACCTCAATACCGAGCGCGGGAAGCATCAGGTTCCCCCCTCTGAAGGACTATATTGATATAGTCAGTTGCACCCAATTCAAGACCAACAAAGATGGCAAGCTGTCGTTCCAGCTCATCCGGGGCTACCCCAGGGTGTTCTATCCAGCCGCCAAGCTCACGAGCAGCGGCCTCTGCGGCGCCGTCCTTGACGCGAACACTGAGGCCCAAGCACACAGCAAGGACACCTGCGTCGTCACCTTCGAGATGGAGGTGGCGACCGGCTACGGCGAAGTCGTCTACCTCCTGGGTGACGCACCACAGCTAGGCTCCGGGGACATGCTGCAGGCGCTAGCGCTCGACAGCTCGCTCTACACGACGGAGCGCCCGCTGTGGACCGTCGCGGCCGAGCTGCCCCTCGGCTCTACGATCGCATACGGCCTGCTCAAGGTCAGCGCGAACTCGGGCGAGGAGCTGTCCCGCTGGATGTCAAGGAACACCACGATCGTGGTCGACGCAGGTGCTTGTAGGAAGGCAGGAGGTAGGTTAGTGGCAAGGGCAAGCTGGGGAACAAACAGGGGCAGAATTACTGGTGGTGTAGGTGTGTTATAGATAAATTATATAGTAGTGTAATAGGTAATAAAAAAAGAGAGTTAATAGATAGGTATAAGAAGTTATGATATAGGTATAAGTTTAGCCTATAGCTATATACTATATATGTGTAGAGTGTTACATAACAAAACAATACCGTTAGTTATATAGGCAGTAATAGTGGCTTATATATTATAATACACCCCCTAGATTTAACCTAATAAGTCAGATCTGACACACTTATAGAAACCTAGTTAGGTA
>MU846144.1:0-89134 GCA_030867225.1 Colletotrichum caudatum
CCCCCCCCCCCCCCCCCCCCCCACTACGGGAGGGCTGAGCTGTCTAATGTATGTACGATGTATGTATGTACGTCCATGCCAAGTAGTACTCCATGTTCAAGAGAAGGGGGGATAATACACATTGAAATGGCATCGCTTTGCCCACGACTTGTTATTCGGCCAGGAAACACTGCCCCTGTCCTCTCCCGCTTCGGTGAGGTTCGCCCGAGTTGAAATACCGGTGGCATGGCCCTCTCGAAAACGGGTCAAATGCCGCCGACACACCCTACTAGCGACGGATGGTGCTAAATGAGGGGCGGAAGACAAGATATGGGGGGGCGTGGATCCTCAAGAAGATCCCTGCCCCGTCTGCCCCCCCGTCTCAGAGGGTTCTTTCCGTTGTTATCGTCGTCGTCGTCTTGTGTATCAAGAAGGAAAGAAAAGAAAAGAGAAGGGTCCGACGTGACATGCGCAAGCAAGTGCCGCCCCACACCCGCCGTCTGCTTTCCCGCCCCGTTTGGCCCTCGGTCAGGTCAGGGCAAGGCTGGGCACGTTGAGACGCGTGCACACGTGGGCCCCGACGGAGGGAAGGGAAGGGAAGGGAAAGCGGGGAGGGAGCATCACGGGATATCATAGTAAGGCGGCATGCGAGACGGCGGTGGCCTCGGCTGCGAGGCGGGGCGGGAGCGGAGACAGGAATAGCCAACAGGTTTGCGCGCCATCAAAGCGACGGGAAGCCCCCCCCCCCCCCTCTTCGGACGTCGTCGACTTCTTCTGGCCAATGCCTGGTCTTATTCGACCTTTTTCTTACGCAGTCGCGGCAACTCTCATGCTGCGGTACCCACCTGTCAACGCCCAAGCTTATTTCCCTCGCTCGGCCTACTACCGACGACGTCTGCAACTGGTTGCCGAGAAGTGGTGGGGAAAAGTGAGTGAGTGAGTGAGTGTGTGTGTGTGTGTGAGAGAGAGAGAGAGAGAGAAAGAGAGAGAGAGAGAGAGAGAAAGAGGGAGGGAGAGAGCCTATGACTGTCAAGCTTGTGCCGCAATCAATATCCTACCGTATTCGCTAGAGTCTTGTTCATGCCGCCAAAGAACGAGGGTCGCGTCTTTCCCTCCCTCCCTCCCTCTCTCTCTCTCTCTCTCCCGTCCCCTCTCCCCTGTTCGTCCATGGCAAGCAGGCGTAACAACACATGCAACGCGTGCTCGTCCGTGACTTGTGTAGTAGTACGAACACCTGTACAATAGCAGACCACGTCAGCTTCTCAAGGGTTCCTCCCCTCCGGGAACGGAAAGAAACGACCACCCCGGAGGCCGACCGCCGCCACCTTGGTTTCCATTCTGCCTATTCCGCGCGTGTCAGGAACGTACGTGCGTAGCAATCTAGCGGTGGCTTTCTCGGCGTTTCCTTCTTGATACCGGAAACCCCATATCCCCCTTCGGCCCTTCCCCCGCCGGCGAATGAGCGTCGAAAAAGCCTCAAGCGTCAGAATGCACAGTACGGCAGAAGAGGAGAAGTCGGACCGGGGGGGTGGGGGCAATGGTGAGGTTGCTGAGCGCATGATCTCGGAAGAAAAGAAAAGAAAAGAAAAGAAAAGAAAAGGAAATAACATGCTCGGAGTCAGCTCCGAAACCGCCGTCCAATTGGCGGCATCATCCGAACACCTTATGTTGTCGAAATGCGGTCGCCTCTTCTAGTATGCCAAATGGTTGCTCGCTCGGTCGCCGATGCGTCCCTACATACTGAGTGAGGCACAGTTTACAAGGCCGTCGTTTCCTCGTAGCGTGTCCGCATACACACCGCCGCTGCTGTCATGCCTGGCCGGGCCGGGTGAGGTGACCAGTCTCGACGGATCGCCCAGCTCCAGTTGCGTTGGCAGCGACGAATACTCTCTTGCGTCGGTCTCGGCCTCTCTCCGTCTCGCTCAGCGTCGAGGTCGCCTACAATTGTAAAGACCAGCGAGTCCCCCTACCTAGTTCTCTGCCCCGTTGGAACCCAAGTATGGATAGTCACCGCCATTTTGTGCCAGTAGCGTGGGCAAAGCACAGACAGTGACGAGGAAAGTTCGTGATCTGCATGCTTAATTGGCCGACGCAAGGCGAGCAGAGTTCCCGGCTGGCCAGACCGTGGGAGGTTCCGAGTCTAACCAGCAAGACTGGTTAACATTCCTCCCCCTCCCGCAATGTCAGGGAAATCAAAGCACCAATCCTCACGTTTCGAGAATTGCACGGGCTTCCGAGACACTATCCAGCCGTCGTTGGGAAGGTTTCTTCTGCACACGCCTCTCTCTCCCTCGGACTTTGTCCGCCTTTCTTCTTGATGTTCCATCGTACACACTTCGGTCGTGTATTGTCGGCCGGAATGATCGCCAGCTAAAGTTCTGGGGTGCAGGGATTCCTCTGGTGCTTCCCACCCCCAGCCCTCGATGACCAACTCTGGGATTAGTGAGACTTTTGGTTTCCCATTCCCTCGTCATATGTAACCAGTCGTCCCCCCGTTCGAGCCCCCTCTCCGTGGTCTCCGTCCAGCTGCCGCAGGGCAGGTACGTCCCATCGCTCGGTAGTTTGATGAGCTGTGCCGCACCGCAGGTGAGAGGGAGCTGAGATGACAGAACACCGGAATGGCGCGACTTTTCAATTCGGAGGTTACATTGCTGGGGCCCACCCTGCCATAATGCGAGCCCTACGTCTCGTATCCCGTCACGGTATCGGTAGAGGTCAAATAAATACTCCATGGCCGGCAGCCATATTGGTAGCCTTCAAACGCGTGCTCGCAAAGTCGATTGGCTAGCTTGCCATTCCTCGTGGAATGCGGGAAGCGCATCTAGCTGCAGGATCGACAGGACTCGCCCTCAATAGTCACATCAACGACCGAACCTTGTTCATCCCGAATATGCCCGCTAAAGCACCTTCATCACGCGGCCTTGGAGCCGGCGTTTAGAGCCGGGTACGCTTCCCCCCCCTGAGGCAAGCCCTTGGGTCGCAAACCGGTGATTGCAAGCCGACCTTCTCCGGTGATGACTCGTCGTGTGCTTCCCCCAACGTTGGGGAGTCGAGTATCCGGAAATTGGCGCACCGCCCGCCAGGGACGAAGGTTTACTAGGGCATGCCAGGATCCTGATGGTGGCCATGTTGCAGATTGCAGATGCACGCCTAATAATATGGCACCTCGCCCTTCGTCCCTGTGCCATCATACCCCTCGGGCGACGACATACGGGCGTTGGTTGAGCGAGGACGGACTTATCAGACGAAAGTCCCGTACTTCTCGGCCGGCTCCATCAAAAAGTGACATATGACATGGTTGACGATTCAAATAGCCCGCGCGCTCGCATACGGGTTACGTGGCGATCGCCGGGAGTGACTGCCAGAATCGCGCCGCACGATAATATGTCTCGCTGTTATCATAGCAGCGCGCTTGTATAAGTAGTTAGTTGCCTCGCGCTTCCAGTTCCGCGACCCTGCTCGTGAACGCTTGGCAGATGGTCTCTACCGGTGGAAAGAGTTCGCGACGACATGACTAACATGCCTCCTTTTGGGGATCCGGAAGGGAGGACGTGGACGGATTCAACGACCAAGTGATGCCGTGCTAAGACTTTTGCCCATGTTACAAAGGGGTGCAAGCACCCACCCAATGGCTGTTCAAGATTGGTTCCGATCTCAATGTGTGTCCAAGCAGACTTGGTTCATGGCCCCCGTAACCCCACGATTTGGTCAGTTCTCATGAGAGTCCGGTCTGCAGCCACACCAGCCCTTGGCCTCGAAACTTGGCTCCGATGGACGGCATCGCATATAACCCCCGCAATGTAATCTCTGCTTCTCCTTGTCGGTCGGCCCCCCCGCCCTGCATAAGTCTCCCAGACAGATATTGCCCATTTCGCATCAGGAGCGAGAGCGAGCCAGCCCCCCGAGCTTCAGATCCTCAGTTGGGTCAAAGGGAATTTCGCCACTTGACTGCCGTCACCGCGGAACGCCCAAGGTCAGCATCAATCATCCTGCGGTAAGCCCCTTCAGCGATCATGCCGAGCTGCATTGGGGCTCTTCAATGGCGCTCGAAGGAACCTCAACTCCTCTCCGTCCTGATATTGTACACAGTACGGGCAGCTGCTGGCCCGGCCCGGGACAGCTGGGACATGCCGGCTTCACTTCCTCTTTATACCTGGATATATAGTACAGGTTACATGATAATTGCATCTTCTCTTTTCTCTGCTCGTCGGTTGGTACCGTGCTGACAGCAAGCCTCGTTTGACCCTGAGAGTGTCAAGAAGCAGCCGATTGCCACCTTCACTCAAGGGAGCCGGAGATCCTGGCCGTGACAGGTTCAGTGACGTTTTTGCAAACTTGGTCATGAAGTGGACCGACGTCAAATCCATTTGCACCCCTTTCGAGGAGTATGATGCCCAAAACAACCGATCTACTGTGCACAAGAAGTGCGTGTGATACGCGGGAGGGGTGTCATCGTTGAAATGCTGCCAGGTTTACAGAACTAAACCACCACCTCGGCGTACGGTTGCATTGGCGGTCACATGACGAGAGCGACACCGAAACTGTGATACGCCTCCTTGCGCGGATCGCGTGGCCCCAGGGATGGATAAAACTCGATGTCCAGCTCAGAGTGGCAAAGCAAGGTGAGAACCCCACCAGCCCGCCAAGGGGCTCTGTCGCGCGAGGGCTGTCAAACGGTCAATGCGGGCTACACATGGTTAAACAGACTTTCGTCGCAAGGTCGCGAAGTGTTGATCTCGATGCCCAACCGTTACCACGAACGGCATTTCCGACCACCATCACCGTTAATCGACCGGACAATGCTTTCCTCGAATGGCGGGCCCCGACTGAGTCTTGTCGACAAGCGCAGAAATTGCCCCTTTGAGTACACTCCCGGCAGGTTCCGATACGAGATGGAAGGGGTTCTCTCTCTTGGATCGTGGTGCTGGTGCAACTTGCTGTGTGCCTACTACAAGCCCAAGGGAGGGCCTGTCAGTACCGTCGGGGTTCATGGGTCATGCTACTCCTTGCCATGCCCCTTATCGGAGGCCAGGCCGACCTCCGCTTTCGCAGAGGCGACTTGAGCTCAGGGCGGATTACATAGTACACGTCCCCCTTTCAGATAGACCGCCTGGGTGGTAGTGAAAGTCGATAGTCTCCTTGGTGGCCTCAAAAGCCGCTGCCAAGGTGACTCTTTCAGAAACTCTCCTGAAGCAGAGACATGATGTGCAACCTCATGCCCCATGCCGGCGAAGACAACGTGGAAGCTTGGTTTTGCAGCCGTGATCGAGTGCCCTATGCTGCGGCTCTGATGAAAACCTAGCAACGTGCCGAGATCCTCTGCCCACGATCCTCTAGATCAGCCTCTGTACCCAGGTCTTTTCATTGGCATGATACCGGAATGGATCGACGAGCCAGGCACAGTGTCGAGTAAATCATCCACAGCGGAATCGAGAAAGGCAAACACCTGCTGAATGGACAAGGATCGAACACAGTGCTAAAGAGGTTGCCGCTGCGACCCTGAAGCAACCTTTGCCATGTCGTGTTGTGAAGTTTGAATATCACCTCAGCCAGATGTGGTCTTGGAAGCTCGATTGCCCGCGAATCTGGTCATGTCACTGCATTAGCTCCATTAGGCTTGCTGATGTGTTACAAATGGCATGCGAGAAGCGGACAAGGAACGAAAGCCTCGGGCCGCATCAAAGTTACGGCCACCATCACCGGAACGAGGTGTCCCGAGGGACTTCCGAAATGTACCATTTGAGAAGCAATCCGGTGCAAGCTTGGTGACTAGATATTGGGCGTGGCTAAAGGTTTCATTATCATGGACAAGCGTACAATGCTTGTCAAGCGCCAAAAACTCAGCACGAAGATTGGCCGAAATTGCGATGAGTATTGCCAATCGTGCTAGGCTCGCCAGGCCCGAGACTCCAGTAACCTGACAGGGAGGATTCTCTTCTACCATCTGGTACTACCAGTTCCTGCCTGTAGTCGTCGCCAATCGTGCTCGTGTGCCGAGCGGTGAAAGGCGCAACTTCAACCAACAACGGAGGCATACCTATGTATCAAAGTACAGCCAACGGCTGCCGGGTATTGCAAGCTTTTTTGCCTCGAAAATCTGCTTTCCGTTCAAACGGTGTGGTACAAAAACGGTCGGCAAATGGCTGTACCAACAGGCGGTTGACGGGTACAAAGTGGCGAGACCGAAAGATGCCATGATTTCATGGCAAACACGTCTTAGATTCGCCTGGCTCTGCGCCGTGATTGTGGGGCGGGATTGCTCTCGCACGCACAACTCTCAACTAGGCAAATCTTGCAGGAACGGTGCGGGGCTTGTGACGATACCATCGCTCGACGCATGCAAGCGGACATTGAGCAAACGAGTAAGGCATGCCTCCATGAATGCTGCGCAGGTTTGCCACGCTGGCATGGGGTGAAACGAGTAAAAAGCCCAGAAGAAAGCTGGCTGCTTAGTCTAGACAGCTGGACTTGTCCACGCCAGCAGAGTGCTGTATTTCAACAACCGACGTTGCCTTGAACCCATCATAGAAACAGAGGTTGAGGTTGAGAATCTGTTGACAAGCGCCTGTAGTTGGTGACGGTCGGTTAAGCTCGGCTTTTCATGGTATAACTCGTCGTTGATCGTGCCAAGGCCGAGAGCGCATTGAGTATTGAGTGCCGACAACCGTGCGGGCTGAGATATGATGTTGCTGATCTGGACGCCAAGAGCAAACAATGCCATGTTGAGTGCAGGCCAAAAGCTGCATGGCAACAATAGATGCCGAGTTGCCGTGGCACGGCTGCCAATACCGGATCGATCAATGAATATCCATTCCTTTTCCGGATTGTTGGTGACGGCGACCAACATAGGAAAATAACCAACAGGCAAGCAAACGTCGACGGTGGCCTTAGACGTCTTCGAAATCGGTCAGTTTCCGTCGCTTGGGTGCTCTTTTCCAAGATCCAAGGTCAACGAAGCCAATGGCTGGTGGATTCCGGCCCGAGTAGTCAGGCGGAGGTGAGCTTGGCTGATTGACGGCAGTGCGTGAAAATGATTTGGAGTCGGCTTTGGTAGGCATTTCTAGACCTTCGGTGAATACCATATCCCCTTTGCTTCCTAGTACATCTTTACCAGCCTCCTCAAGGAGAATACCAAATGCCAGCAGAGCTGATTCGTCCATACTCCTCTCGTCAATATTTCGACAGCCGACTTGGTACGAGGGGTTGCGCTTGGGGCCACCTAGGGCAGAATAGAAATGACTGGCATAGAAATGGACGGACTTGAGTAGGTCAGAGTCTGGCAATGATGCACGACCGGAATCCAGCAGGTTCCGTTCGTGCGACATGTAGACATCGAACTCGGCAAAGCGCTCAGGTGCGGCCTTGCGGCGAAACAAGACCTCTTCTGGAGCCAGTGCAGAAGCGTTGACAGGGTGTCTGCTCAGCTTAGGTGGTTTAGGGCTGGCAATGGGCGGCCTCTCACCCCTGACGGCGGCATCCAGCTTGCTCTCAAACGTGATTCGACCTATCTGCTGGTTAATAGCTTGGTCAAGCAGCAGACGGAGATTGATTTTGCCACGTGCTTACCTGCGACGGCATCGTAGACATTGGCATGCCGTTGTGAGCGCTTGGTTTCTTCGGCCGGAGGCTGACCAGGTTCCAGCCCGCTGCCGTCAGGCCGTACTTCCATTACCGGATCCTGGTACGGCTTTTGCAAGTCCATTCTGATTGTGGTTAATCAAACCGAGGAGAATAAAATAGACCCGGCAGGCCAGCCGGATGCAGATACGATGAGGATGGGGAGATGCTGGGAAACGATGGGTGCCGGGTAATGAAATGGCATATGCTTCCAGAGCTAACGCAGGCTAAGGGAGGGAGGTAGACAGACGGCAAGGCCGAATTTCCGAAAGAAGGAAATAGACCGAGGAGTTTGTGACGGAGGCAACAAAACCCCACGAGCCTGCGACACAAACGAGGAAAACAACGAGTGGTGATGATGGCCTGTCTGGGTAGGCGGGCAGCTAGGTGCCCCGGCGTTGGCGTTGACGTTGACGTTGACTAACGTTGAAAGAGCGAGGCCCTCGTGCCTTCCTTTGATTTTGGGGTTTGGGCAGGAACAGAACAGTTGATGGAAGTTTTGGTAAGTGTGGGTCCACCAGAGCTAATGTGGCCAATGACGAGAGCTCCTACTTGGACCAGAAGGCGCTGAGGCTTGTACCGCCACGCACAGGGAAGCGAGCGACCGGTCTAGGTACCTCCTGCCACTGCCACCCTGCGTAGGTACCTAAGGTATCAGTATACCTCCTCCCTTCAAGGACACCAAGCACTTGCTTTGTTGAAGCCGCTGACATCATCACGATTTCATTCTGGTGATAGCCAACCCCAGCCTCACTACCATCCGTCGACTCGGACATCAACGGCCTCAAGACCCAAACAACCTAGCTTTTTTCTCCTGTGGTCCTCGGATCCGACTGCAGCAGGTCCCAGATGAATGCAGGCCCGCCTGTTTGCCCGCTCCACCGGGGAGCTGAGCCCGGACGGATTCGCGCGAGCCACGACGTCGGAGCTTGTTCGGTCTTTCGCCGCTGCCCCCCACCACCGATTTGACGGTGAGGGCGCCGAGTTGGGAGAAGAAGGCCGCTACGTGCAAATCTGGGCTCACCGAGTCGGCGTCAATGCCCTGGCTCTGGACAAGTTCGATGGCCGTCTGTAAGTCCCCTTGCTCCTCTGCCCTGCCGAAGCTCTGTCGCCAGTTGACACCAAACCGTTTGATGGCAGCCTTCTTTCTGGCGGTGCGGATGGTTCAGTGAAGCTGTGGGATCTCCATCAGGAGGGCAATGCCCGCGCATCCCGCATTCTCCGACCCGTCGCCAGTGTTGCCCGCTCCGTCGGAGACAAGACTAACACCCACAAGCACGGCATTACACATCTTGACTTTTACCCCTTTGATCGAGAGGCCTTTCTCTCTAGCTCCTTCGACCATTCGCTCAAGCTATGGTCTACTCAACGCATGGCTGTATCGGCCAGCTTTGACCTGAATGCCAACATATACACCCATGCAACCAGTCCCATCGCCAACCACCTGCTGGTCGCCTGCGCAACCCAACATTCATCCGTTCGCCTGATAGACCTCAAATCTGGCTCTGCCATTCAGTCTCTTGTCGCTCACGGAGGTGCCGTTCTTTCGGCAGCTTGGAGTCCCCGCCACGAGCACACCCTTGCCACCGGCCACGTTGATGGAAGGGTTCGGGTCTGGGACCTCCGCCGCGCCTCCGCCTTGGTCGGGCAGCTCGATCAAGAAGACAGCCTCGGTGTCATCCACCGTTTCGACCACGCCATGGCCTCTGGATTGGATCGGAACTGCACCCCTCATTTCCGCAGCTCGTCTCGCGCACACAACGAGGGCGTCAATGGCTTAGCCTGGACCGACGACGGTAACTTCATCGTATCAGCTGGCCTGGATCGTCGTATCCGGGTATGGGATGCTGCTACTGGCGCCAACACGCTAGCCAGCTTCGGCTCCATCATACAGAACCGACAACCCAAGACTGTGAATTTGTTTGTCACGCCCGCCCGGCTCAATCCGACACGTCGGGATATCCTATTTTACCCCAATGAGCAGGAGATACTGGTCATGGACCTGCACGAAGGCACACTCTTGTCCCGCTTGCGTATTCCTGGACCTTCCGGGGTGGCTGGAAGTCAGGGCAGCAGCGGCCTGAATGTGAAGAATCGAACAATGAGCATGGTATGGCATGGCAGCGGCGGCCATGGGTTTCAAAAGGGCCCCGTAATGGGCGGTGGAAGTTCCTTTGGTGCAGTTTACACTGCTCACCTGGACGGCCAGATACGTTCCTGGATGCCTCAGTTGCCTGGGGCCGAGGATGATGACGCGACACCTGATCCACAAGATGCGGACGAAGAAGAGAAAGTACGCAAGCGCAAGGCCCTTGACAACGCTTTCAGGAGCTTGATGCGGAGACAAATCACCTTCAATTGATTACCCTCATACCTACCCTTGCACTATCTCGATGCGTGGCCTCTCACCAACACCTTTTTGGAAATGCCGACAGCAATTCAGGGTCCGTGTGGGGAGGGTTATACATGTTTATCACACCCTCCACTAAATCATCGATTCCCCGTTAGAAGGGCGGGTTCGCGGAGATCTTTGCATTAGCGAACAGGGGTTTACTTCCTTGGCCCAGCTACCACGTAGTTGCTACCTGCAAGGCCTCCTGGCGCTCATCCTTGATGCAAATGATGGAGGGAGGCGGACCTCGCCGAACCCGCTCGCCGAGCCTGCCGAGCCGTCGATATGGCTTACGTCGGCACTACAAGCGTGTTGCGGACATTTCTTGGTCTTCCCGTGTATCGGTTGTCTTCTGCTCAACCGAAGACTCCGTTGTTCGCCACAGCTATCTCTGTGGTGCCGTCAAATTGGTAGCACGAGCTAAAACAAGTCTCTCCTGGCTTTCATTGCTATCATCCTTCCGTCACTCCAGCTCACAGACCCCTTACTTCTAGTATATATACGCGGAGGCGGATTTCCCTGCCGCCTCTTCTGACGTCCTGCATTAGCTCCTGCGCCAGTCCTAGCATCATGTTTCTTGACGCATCCTATTCGGCGAAGGACCGTAGGCCGAAAGCCAATCAAGTCGGGCTACTTAAAGAGCTATTCTTTTCAAGGCGACCCACTGCATCGAGATGGTTAAGCCAACAACATGTGTTGCAGCCTACGAAGTTGAAAACGGGAACTAGGCCACCCAATGTTGACTACTTATTATGTACGTGATCCGAAAGACACCGTGGGTGAATCAGAGCAGGGAAGCAGACAAGGATGATTGCAGATCATGTAGTTTACTCCGTAAGACCGAGAAGACTAATAAGTCCGCACCAACAACACCTAGGCTTAGCCAGAGGGCAGCGTCAAAGCCAACGGCTCAGTCATAGTGGTTGGCCGTACGCCCAATTCTCACTAGTCAGCAACCGCATGATTATTGGATGAAATACAGGATCTCTTTGCTAGCTCAACAGCCCTAGCTGACAGGCTAGACTTCGATCAATCATCAACTGGCTCCCTGCTCCGGTCTCACTCAGCGGCCATGTTCGGGAACTCTGTTCCCCAGGCGCAGCACTGGCGGCTGCTTAGCCCACACGGCGCCATGTCGTTCGAGCCTTACTGAGTGACCCCTACGCATGCCTCATCTGTCACATGGTCTCAATGTCATCAGCTTACAGACGTGTGCGATATCACGCTGGCAATTCCCCTCCCCGCCTTGCCCCATCGAAGCTTCTGCCCTGAACGTTCTACCGTATCCTCCTTAGCAGAGGGACAGCGCAGGGGCTTGTAGAAAGTGCGGTGATCATGCTTGTATCAGAATGCGACCGCTGACTGTCCCCAACATCAGCATCAGCCTTACTCCATTCGACACTTGACGGGCGCACATCCACCCATCCGGGACGGCAGGTGCTACCAGGTTCCGCATCCAACTCTTCGAAACACGGTTCAGGACGGTATGGTTATGTCAAGGCGGATGTCACAGTGGAAGGGACGCATCACTGTACTGGGACGTCGTATATTCTTGGAGCTACGCCATGGGAGGATCCTGATATCGGTATGTCTAGACTCTAGACTCGAGGAAGGGGTGCCTGCGGATCAGGTGCTTGCCACTGCCCGGGAGACACTACGGAACCACCTCAACCCCTGATAGTTGTCAGATATACGAATTGACTCGTTCCTTTTCACAGCCTGTTGGCAGTCCCACACTCTCTCCACAGGCGAAGGGCCTGTTTCAGACCATCAGTGATGGTCTGAAAAGCGGTCTGGGCTGGAGGGGGAGGGCAGGTATGTGAATCCTAACTTATTTCTTATACGCAGCAAGAGGATCGAAAAGGCAATGTCTAAGCGCAGCGGAACAGGGTGAGTTGCCAATGATTTACATCCGAGGTGGAGAGCAGTCGACGGAGCAGGGTCCGACTCCCCGGGCTGTCTATGTAACTGTGGGTCCCTTTCGGCGGGGGTGGACCCTGGGGCCGGCGCAACTTAGACAGACCACTTGCTCCGATACTCGGACCCGAGGTCAGCATCTTTCGTAGCGTTGAACGCGCCATAGAGACCCGAAGCAACATGGACTGTTCCCAGGTCACAAGCATCAGAGCGGGGTCGGGTTTGGTGTAGTGTAGAACTAATTGACGCTCTATAGCTCTCTTTTCGCGCGGGCATGCTGCATGGCAACCTGACTCGGCCGGCTCCGTCCCGACTTACAGCTATAAGCCCTTGGGGGGGATGAAAGAGGGAAATATCAGTAGAAGTGTCCGCCGGACCAAAGAAATAAAATAATATAAACGTGGCTAGTCAGGCCTACACGTCATATGAACCCGGCGACGAGCGAGACAAGCGACGCTCCGCGTAACTGTCTTTTGCGTGTTCCTATTCCTGGCCGGCCTCATCGAGTGGTCTTCAACTGGATTCAAATCTTACGATGTCTGATTATACAGGCCTTGATTTGGCAGTCCCTTTCTGATTCTCCTGGTAGACAGATGTCGCGGTGGGAGGGCGAAGTGACGGTCGAGACAGGCAACCGACAGTGAAGAGTGGTAAGAAGTCTCATTATTCCACAAAACAAAGGAAGGGGAAGTGCAGGATCTAATCCCCTTTCAAGCCTCGACATGCGGTGAGTACAGTCGTGAGGTTCCGAGTCATGAATCATTCCGGGGTCGCCAACCGGGCATCGTGCCGGGGGCTTTCTAGTGTACGATAAAGACGCAGATCGCGTCCCGCCTGCTCCAAGCCTCGATAGGATCTCGCAACGTCCCCCGGAACTTTGGACAGGGCAAAGCCATGTGCTGTTCTAAAATGCAGTGAGGCTCGGGTCATCCCCCTGTACTATCGAGATTAGAAGTGTAGAGGGTGTATCCGTATATACAACGAGCACGATGCCCGGATGATCCATGTAGCCCTTGGTCTGCTTGCCAGTATTTCGGAAACGGGTCGTCGTCAAAGAGTGCCCCCCGTCCAACTCCTTCGTCCAAGAATACACACAACCTTGGTTCCTTGACGCCATCTAACGAACGGTCCGATCATGGGATGGAAGTACCGGGGCGGAGGGGGGATGAGAGATCAGCCGGTCCCTTTTCACTACGAGTCGGGACCGATTTCAGCCTCCTGCCGAAACGGCGACGACCCTCTAGCCATGCCTCAACGGACTTGCAGGTAATTTGCACGTGCGGTCTCGCGTCCTAACGGTAGTCTACGCCAGGGAACATACCGGCAAGGTCGTCAAATAGGCTCTGTGTGTGCGAGTCGTAGTACGAGTCGTCTTCGCCCCCGACGTCGGCTTCGTCGAACCCCTGGCCGGCGAACTGCAGAGCGCTCGCCGGGACGGGTTGGATGTCCTCCGCCGGAGACGTCTGTGGCGGGTTCCCGTGCGCTGACGACGCCCGGCTCGGACCTTCAGACTCTGTGGGGATCGACTGGGGCGGCGTGAAGTCGTCGGCGTCGTAGGGCCGCCGCAGCCCCCTCCCGGTGACCCACTGCTCGTAGATCCTCTCGAGCACCCGGTCCCTGACGAAGCGGTCGTACAGGGCCGCCCTGTCGCCCCGCGCGAAGTCGGGGTCGTGGAGGCTGAAGTAGTGGAGGATGATGTCGTTGCCAGAGTTGGCAAAGAACTCGTGGAAGTTGCAGACGTCCTCGGAGAGGGCGCCGTCGATGTAAGCCGAAGAGGGCCGCGGGGTGTTGGGGAATATAATGTCCCATACGACGAACCACTGCTCCCCCTCGGAGAGCCGCGGGTCGGCTCGTCTGGAAACCTGCCTCATCCGCTCGGCGGTCAAGCCCTCGTGGTCCGCAATGTCGCCCCGTTCCACGACCTCACAGCGCCTGGCCCGCAGGTGCTCGTCTCGCACCTCCTCGCTCTGGAACTCGGCGCCGCAACAGGGGCAGGCGATCGGGGCCGGGTGAAAGCGATACAGGTGGGACTTGACGTACTTGATCTTGCTGAGGACCTTTTTGTAGCATTGCCGGTGGTTGTCGGGGCTCTTCTTCCAGAAGGGACAGGCGAGCGTTCTCGTCGGGGGCGCGGGGACCTTCGGTCTCTTGGAACCCGGAGCCGGGAGGACGTCATCGTCCGAAGCGAGGTGCTCGGGCAGCTCGGAATGCCACCGCTTTCTCGACGAGCGGCCTGAGTCGGTTGTGTTGGAGCTGGGCCGCCGAGCCTGGCCTCGGCCGCCTTGCCCGCCCCTTTGCCGGACCTGCCAGTGCCTGAACCGCTCGAGAACATTAGCGACGACGGCGTCGAAATGAGGGGCGAATGGATCATCTCGATCAAGCTCGCAAGGTTCGATCGGGGAGTTTGGTATCGAGAAGACACTGGATTCCACGGAGGATTCGTCGCCGCTGTCATTCGAGGAATCGGACTGTTCTTTGACGGGCGGAAACACCAGTGTGGTTGTAGCATTTGCATGCAAATTGGAGGGCAATGTGGGCGGTCCAGATATTGACCGCGGCCGTCTCTGCACCGTCGGCGAAGCCGTGTCTTGGCCGCCCGAGGACCTCGTTGATGTTTTGAGCATCAGGCTTGGTATGTCAATCTTGGGCCGCAAAGTGGCTTTTCCCTTAACTCGCCGCAACCCTTTCGACGAGTGCAAAGGAGATTGTGCCGGCTCAGTACTCTCCATGACCGTGTCCGGGAGACAATACGGAGTCATTGATTCCTCCGTGCCGGCCGTCTTGGTGCCTGCGGCTAAGCTGTGCGTGCGGAGGCGCCTCTTGGGCCGTCTAGGAGCGCCGAGAGCCTCATCGCATTCCGAGTCGGAGGTGGAACAGCTGATAACAATCACCTTGGGTTTGTAGAGCACCTCGGTGTCTACTATACGGCGGTCATAGGAACATATTCCTTCCTCGCAGCGTATGCGCTGTGTGTCGGAGCCGTAGCCCGAGTCGCCCGATATTCTCTTAATGTGTCGCTCCCCCGCGAACTCCGTCTGTTTCTCAACGTCGCCGAGTGAAGGGCTCCCTCTCTGGTGCTTCCTGGGATTGTGGGCCGGGTCTTTGACGCGGTAAGCCAGGCTTGACACTGTTCCCGGCTCGAAAGATGAGTGACGGCGTCCTTGTAACTGTGAAGTTTCCGCTGCCATACGATCCCTTGACGAGACACAGCTGGAAGGCGTCCCGGTATAATGGTCATCGGCGGCAGCCGCACGGCGGGTGCTGCGGTTCATTCGTAGAAACTGATACGCCAGATCTCTGGAGGCCTCGTCGGTACGCGGTGGCGCGTCGACCGATATTCTCTGCGCTGAAGGACCATAGTGCCCCTCTGTAGACCAGACCATCGCTGGACGATTGCTTGCAACTGTCTTGTGACCCATGACGATGTAAAAACCCGGTATTCGAACAATGTCGCAGTTGCATGGAGCAAGATGTTGGGGTGAAAGAACGGACAGATCGCAGAGAGAGAGGGGGAAGGAGCCAGGCTCTGAAATCCCACAAAAGACATCGCCGTAGGGATTTCTCAAGGGCGCATTCTTGCTCTTGCTGTTATGCGGGCTGCGCCTTGCCAGGGGTTGCAATCGCGCGAGAGCTAGGCAGATATATGCGGGTGCAGCCAATGATGACAATGCTGGTGACCGAGATGGTGGCCCTAGTCACGACTGAGACTGGCGTATGAACGTCTGCAGGATTGCGCAGCTTCGTACAAGTGATGCATGACGTTCTTCCCCCAAAGGTTTTCGAAAAGTTCAAGATCTGGAGAGGCTCGCAGATATCGAACAGCGCATTCGTGCCTTTTGGATCTCCTCGACTGAGCGGAACAGCATTGAGGCCAACTGGAGGACCTGGAAATGTAAAAACGGCATCCTCAGGATCGTATATCAATGGGGTGGGCTGCTGGTTATGGAGACGAAGTCCGTCAGAGAGAACATCGCGAACGTCTTGATCAGACGAAGTCGTCCAGTGCACTCCAACTGCCTGCAGAAAGCCGATTAACCCAAAACCCACGCACAAACTGCATACCTTTATCCGTACAGTTTCAACATGTCCCAAAGATCTACGCCTTCCGCTGCCACCACAGCCAATGGAGGGTACGTACAGCGCATGTGGGTGCGACGATGATAACGTGCTGACTGTGGGATGTGCTAGGTCGGCCGCCTACCGGGGTACGGCGTCGATGATGGGCGTGTATCTGCAGCAAAATCCCGTCGAGTTGCCTGAGAGACTACTCTCGGCTGCTGGCAAACCATCGAGGCGGACGATCTCGAGCAGCCGCCGTCAGGCGCAACAGACGCTGACAGCGTGGGATACGCGATGGCATCAGGCTGGCCAATCGTCATGAACGGCTTGCCCAGGCAGCCGGCACAGGGGGGAAGGCTGGCGAGGGGGGTTCGTTGCATCCCCATGCAGGGGCGTCATGCTCATGCTCGCCCATTGTCCAATTACATTCGGGCAACAAAAGGGTTTAAGCGGCAAAAACGACTAGGATCGGGGAAACCCATGAAGACGTAGATGCAAAAGATGCGTGATCATGAGAGCGAAGAAGTTGGATTGACTTGTCAGAATAACGGGCTCCAGATCAGGGCAACGAAGTGGACCTGGCGGGGCGTTTATGTACGATAACTGATAACTGCATTTTGTCCTGAATATACCCATTGATGCATACCAGACTGACTAATGCTTCTTATCGCTCCCACTCTTGGAAGCTCGGTGTCTTCGCACTTATAAGCCGGCCAGACCCCCAGTATCACATCCCATTCTTCCCATGCCATTTCCCTTGCGGAGCTCTTTGTCGACCACGTTCCTCGTCCGACTCATCCGTCTTCTGCCGCCGTACGTCCCATCCCATCCCAGTCCTCACTCATTGACTCTCGCTAATCGCCCCCTGCCACCGAAGCTTGCAGAACCCTGATATCGCCCGCCATGCCCACCTTCTCTGAAATATCCCAAGTCTTTTGGGGCCTCGTCGGCCCTTGGACTTTCATGTCTTATTCCTTCTACTACCTTCCCCCCACCATCCTCGGCCTCATCCGCTCCGCCGACTTCGCCACCCTCCTGTCCCCCTCCCGCCTTCAGGAAGTCTGGTTTTCCGCCTTCTGGGCCTGGGCCGGCCCCCAAATCCGCGCCGGCAACGCGGACCGTATGATCGCTCTCCTCGAGGGTCGTATCACGGGTGGAAGCGCCGTCGAGGACCCCGTCCACCCGCCCATCAGCGGGGTCGTGCTGGAGATCGGCGCCGGGTCGGGGTTATGGGTAAGCCTCTTTTCCAGGGGTAGCGAGAAGCCTGGAGCATCCCAGCGCGGCTTAAGGCGCAGGGTCGCCGAGGGCGTGTCAAAGATCTACGGCGTGGAGCCCAATGCCGACGTCCATCCCGCGCTCAGAGAGCGGGTGCGAGAGGCCGGGCTGGAGGGCACGTACGAGATCGTTCCCACGGGCATCGAGTCCCTCTCCGATCCGGCGGCGTGGAACGGCAAGATTGAAAAGGGCAGCGTCGACTGCATCGTCTCCATCCTCTGTCTGTGTAGCATCCCCGAGCCTGAGAAGAACATCCCAGAGCTGTATTCGTACCTGAAGAAGGGCGGAAGATGGTACCTGTTTGAGCACGTCAAGGCGAGCCGTAACTGGCCCATCCGGCTTTATCAACGTAGGCGAACCCCTAACAAAACCGTAAATGAAATCATCTCCCTTACTGATGCCCGGTGCAGGTTTCGTTAACCTTGTTTGGCCTCGTGCCTTGAACGGCTGCCAGCTGTGTCGCGACACCGGGAAGACCCTGAGATCTGCAGGGCCCTGGGCAGATATCGATGTCTCGCAACCGCCCACCGAACCGTGGTACCAAATAGTGCCGCACATTTTCGGGACCTTCACCAAGTGACGAACATGAATCAATGGGACCCTAGGCCCAGGTTTAAGCAAATGCCAAGCCGCTGGCACGTAAGCAGTCGCTATACCAGGGGATGACTTGGGTATTTCATTGAGGGGTCTCGGCGCTGGCTTTTCACAACAAACCGAGTTGGACTAGGTGCTAGAACTTTAGTAGCAACCTTGGCAGTTGGTACTATTAAACAAGGTCGCGCGGGTTTGCGGGCAGGCTACGCTAAACAACGAGGGCGTGACTGACGCACCGGCAGTGATGGTACTGTTCAATCAAGTATCAACGCCGTAACGGTTGTAAACTACGCAATAACTCCGAGTTCTGCCACCAAGGTCGTCAAAAACCTTTCGCCTTGGGTTCACTCGCCAGCAATCGTGTTGGCCGTGGTCAGGTATACAAAAGGCAGGAGCTGGGCTGGTCTCGTCCCGTTCCTTCCGCTTCGTCCGCTCCTTTCACTTCGCCCCTCTCTTTCCGCCTCGTCCATCGACTTCCACCTCGTCCATAGACTTCCACCTCGCCCATCGACTCCACCAACCTCCATCTCGTCCGCCAACATCCATCACGCCCATCAATATCCATCTTGTCCGTCGAATTACTGACACAAATCGACGACTGCCTCCATATCATAACCCCTCATTTTAACATCATGAAGATTAACACCGCCATTCTCTTGTTCCCAACGCTGCTGGTCTCGAAAATATCCGCCACAGCCATCGGTCCGTCAGGAATAGTGGATAATCCAGCTTCAAAGCTCGCAATACCACAATGTAATTCTCCAACCACCGAATCTTGCCTTCCTCCATGGCAAACGGCCTTGAAGTGGTGTCAGAACCATCGGGACTCGGATAAATGCCCCTGGCTTCCCTGGAGTTTGTCCCCTCAGACCATCGAATCAGACGGCGGCTATGCACTCCGAACCGGCCTCAAGTGGGGGCTAAACGCGTCCTGTCTTATGTTTCCTGACGCATGCTCTTCATTAAAGGTCGAGGACGCAATGAACATGCTGTCGAAAATGGACTGGAAGGTTGTCGTCCAAGCACTCCAAAACAGTTTGGGCGCGAGATGCGAGGCGTCTCCTAGGCTGTGTCCCTACGTCCCGTTGACGATGGAATACATACTCTCGGCCGCAGAGGACCTTTCAGACTTTTCGAGGCTAGTTCAAGCTGTTTTGGCCGGTGCTGAACACGAAAAGAAGCATGGTCAACCCGCTCCTCCCAGGTCGTCTGGCCAGCCGACTACGGAACATAGCCCAAAAGCCGCCTCAGCCGACATCATTCAATGGTACCGGAGAATTATGGATGCCTTATGCGAGAAAAAACCTTTCCCGTGGTGTCCGTACCTCCCTATCCTCTTTGAATTCGTCGAAGACATGTTTCAAAGCCAACGCGAAGGGTCACAAAACGCTGTTCAGCCCAGCACGGATAACGAGTGAAAAGGGGCCGTGGCAAAGGGAAGTGAGGAACGTGGGGTTTAGCCAGCTACCTATATCAATCAACGCGAGCATTGCTTAATCATACACCATGGCGCCCAACTCGTTCGTGACAGTTTAAGTGAAGTTCATTTCAGCAGTTAATCTGCGTTATTCGAGTATTATACACCGTATCAAGATTCGGAGCAAGGAATGGGGGAATAAACGAAAGAGAACTGGAGGAAATTGAATATGTGGCACCCTCATACTGTTCCCTCTTTTAAGAAGCTACCTTGAGAAGGAAGTAGGCGGAAGGAGGTAAGAGGCAAGAAGCAAGAGGTAGACGAACGAGGGAGGAAAGAGCCAGCAGTCAACGCTGGTGATGGAAGGAAGCGTTCAGCCGTTGATTGTTATTATGTTGATCTGATTTTGTAGGTATCTTGCCGCTGTTGCTTTTTTCCCAATAAACCCAGGCGAGATGCCTGCTTCTCATCATTTGAGGGCAATTCAGTTCCTGCTCTATTCAACCACTCGTCATGGGGACCAGCCGCTGTGCACCAACTCTTTCCGCCTCTTCGTTGAGGGCGTCCAACTCTGCCTGCACCAAAGGGATACCGCTCACCTCTCTCTCCTGCTGGCTTAGTTGCTCGATTTCGCCCGGAAAGTAGATTCTTTCCACGCCCGCAGCCTTATCCGACCCCACGACACGCTGGTACAAGTAGTCGATCCTTTCCCTGAAGCTATCCAGGCTCATGAACAGGTTCGGCTTGATGGCGACGAGAAAGTGACCCACGTCCGAGGGCTTTGAAGGATCGTACGGGCCCGTTACGTGGCCAGCGAAGGCAGACCCCGAAAATACCCCCGAGAAGACATCCATCATGATGGAAAGTGCCGAGCCCTTGGGGCCTCCCATGGGGAGCATGACGCCTCCCAATGCTGCTGTTGGGTCGTCCGTCGGCCGGCCCTCGGCGTCGAGAGCCCAGTCGAGCGGAATCTTCTCACCCCGTCTCTTGGCCTTGTATATTTTACCCCTCGCCGCGACCGATGGCGCCATGTCGAGGATGAAAGGCTTATCCTTTCCAGGCGCGCCGCACGCAATTGGTGAAACCCCCAAGAGCTTACTCTTACCACCCCATGCCGGCAACGCGGGGCTTGAGTTGGTGAACACCAAGCTCATCATGTCCGCATCCAAGGCCTGCTGCACGAACCACGCGGCCATGCCGAAGTGGTTCGAATGCGATACGCTGGCCATGCCGATGCCAAAAGTTTTGGCGGATTCGACCGCCGCCGCCATGCCCATGCTCGCCGCCACGAAACCGAAGCCGTTCTTTCCGTCGACGTGCGCAACAACGGGTGTGACTTGCTTAAGTTCGGGCTGCGCGGCCGCATCGAGAACGCCTTGGCGGATGCGTTCCATGTAGGAGGGAATCCGGTTCATCCCGTGGGTGTCGACGCCGCGGAGGTCAGCTGCGACGAGGCAGCGGGCGACGGTCGCAGCGTTTTCGGCCGGCACGCCGTTGCCCTTGAGAACCTCCTCGACAAACCGGCGGGCCTCGGGGGCGGCGATTGGGATCTTTTGTGATTCGTTGGCCATCTTTGTGGTTGTTCTAGCTTCTCTCACTACCCGAGTAGTGTAATGTGCTGCAGGATGCAGGAGTTGTGTTCCAAAATATCAACGGAAATTTGACGAGGACAAAACGTGCATTTGGACAATGGCTCAGGGGTGCTCAAAACGGCTCATGGGTTTTATATACCGTTATCCAGACTGAAGCACTGACAGCCCAGTCCTGTTGATGAATGTCGTTGAGCAGGGGAAAGGTGTGCAAGTGCGGGTTTTCTCCGGCCCAACAAGCCCCTCAGGAACGCGGAGAAACCCCGCATGCGCTGGTTGGTTTACGCCCCCATTTTCCAACTCCATCTCTTTGTCCCACATCGGACATTTCCCGCCTCTTCTAGGTCCAAGGCAATCGAGGAACCATAACCTAGATCCTCGGCGAATCAGCAGCGTTTTGAGACATGCCCGATGCGAGCAACCCCCGCCAACAAGCCCGGCAAGCCCGAGAAGCTCGGAGGGACCCCCGGTTGAGGTTGGCCTGCTCCCGGTGCCAGCGGAGAAAAATCCGCGTAAGTGGGGCATGTGGAATGACCGGGTATGAGACGGAAACTGATTGGAAGCAGTGCGATGGCCAGCTCCCGGCTTGCAACAACTGCAAAAAGGCCCGAGTGGCCTGTACCGACGGTGAGAGTCTTCGTCTCCGAGACCTGCCACGAGCGTGAGTTGAGAGTCGTGCTTGCCTGTTTGGAGGATGCCTCTGACTGTGGAATGATAGCCAAATTGCAAACCTGAAGGAACGTGTCAGATGGCTTGAGGGCATCGTCCGTGAAAGATGCTCCGACGTGGACCTCAGCCAGGGCCCGCCCGGTGACCTTGACATGCATGTCGATGATGATGTTGATGAGACCTGCGTGCCGGAATCCGCGATGGAACTCAGCAGTGAGCAGCCCGAAGACAATGTGGCGCAACAAAACGCTCGATGCATTGGGGGACAAATACCTTCGGAATCGCAACCAGTCACACATCATATGCGCTCGGAACCGCAAATGGCCGACACCACGGCCAGCAGCACTCTCTCTCACGAGATCGGAATGGTCTCACTCGGAAGCAGTCAGGATCCGAAGTACATCGGACCTTCGAGCGGATACTTCTTGGCCCGCCTCATGTTGACTTCAAGCCGCCAGGACGACCAGACGGCTTGGCCGACCAGGCCCCAAGCACAGGCCTTTTCAATACCCAACTCTCTGGTCGAGGCGTTACATGGCCCAATGCCGTTGCCAAGCAAGGAACACGCAAGACAGTTAGCAGAGAGCTACTTTGATGCCATCAACTGCCAGTTCCCTATCTTACACCAGCCAACATTTATGAACCTGCTGGACCAAATTTACGATCGCGGCATTGAAACAGAACTCGGGGCCACGGGCGCTTTCCAGGCCTTCATGGTTCTTGCTCTTGGTTCTACTGTCCTGTCTCGCAGATTACGGGCCCGTCTTCCGGGAGAATCCTACTGCCTATCGGCGATGCAACATTTCGACCGGGTCAGCGTCGACAGCTCGATCCCGGGCCTGCAGTGCCTTCTCTTATTGGCAATATTCACTATGCATAGCCCCAACATGCGCCTTAACGCTTGGTACCTCAACTACCAGTGCATCGCCGCAGTCTTGGACTTGGGATTGCAGCGCGACATCAACACGGACTCCGGGATCTCCCTATTCGAACAGGAGATGAGAACCAGGCTATTCTGGGTCGTGTATTCGCTTGACAGGACGATTGCCACCATGATGGGTCGACCGATTGGCTTACGAGATGAAGCATGCGACCTTCGAGTGAGTGCCAGAATTTGACAAGGAGTTCAGCAGTTACTAAAATATTCTCAGCTGCCGCAAGATATCGATGATGCCTCCCTCCAAAACTTTGGACAGGGAGCTCAAAATGCACGCCCGGGCCGTATGGCCTTCTCGATCCATTTGTTCCGGCTTGCGAAACTCAACTCAGAGTTCAAGTACGTTGCGAACAGTGTCGTCCGAAGAACGCCCAGATACGCATATCCTGCCGTGATTGATATCAACGAATGGCAGCATGGGATGATCCTGCAGCTGGATGAATGGTACGATGGAATTCCCGAGGTGTCGGGTTGTGAGTACATCCGCGCCATTTGCCAGGTCAGATGCCAAGGCCTTCGTATGCTTGTGTTACGACCCAGCCCGGCTATACCGAACCCGTCTCCCGAGTCGCTGCGGAAATGCTACATTGCGGCACGCGAGACTCTGCTTCTTTTTGATCAGTTATACAAGCAGAATCTACTTATCCACACTTGGAGCACATGCCATTCCACAGTCTTGGGTATCATCACCATGTTGTACTGCATCAAAATGGTCCCCGAAATCGCCAGGCACACTTCGTTGGACATTTTGTTGTCTGATTTCAGCGCTGGCCTAGGAGTCTTGGCTGCCACAGGAGAGCACTGGTCTGGAGCGAAACGGTGCAGGGACATTCTCGACGACATGGTTCGGGCGACCGTCCGGTGGATCAGGGATGTTACCAACAATTCATCTGCCATCGGATCCCATACTCCACGTCGGTCGTCGCGGATCGAGCCGGCCCATGTTCAGACAAGAAGCCCGTATGACGACACCACCGGCCCGCACGGCATACCGGTAGCTCGCCTCGGCTTGTCTGAGGGACTGTCTGACCCGACGACCATGAATTCTATGACGGCAGGGGTTTCCTCGACAATCCTGCCTCAAGATCCCTTCGAGTCATTTCTTGCAGATACCTCTTTCGGTGAACAATTGCAGCTTGGAGACACAGCGAACTTGGACAGGATAATGCAAAGTCTTTTCGACGACTTCATACCTACATACCCCAGCCTCAGCTGATCATATATGCATAATGTACATTCAATGATTGTGCATCATTATAGTGCAATGGATATTATTCACATTTGTCATAGGTCCTAAGAAGGGCCAGCTGCTGTGAGGAAATCAAAGTCCGCACCTTCTTCGGCCTGCAAGACCGAGCGCAAGTACAGACCCCGATAGCCGCGAATCCTCTTCTTCGCCACCCATGGCGCGTTGCTGCCTCCATTTTCCTCCTCCTTGACTAACGCTTCTTTCTTTTCAGCTAGTCTTGTCCGGATTTCTTCATCAGATATCTCAACCTTGATGACGCGCTGCTCGACGTCGCAGGTGATGATGTCACCGCTTCTGACGATGCCCAGGACCGACTCGGGGTCGGCCGCCTCGGGGCAAATATGCAAGACAATGGTACCGCCCGCCGTGCCGCTCATCCTGCCATCGGATAGTCGAAGCATGTCTTGCACACCTTGCGAGGCGAGCTTCCGGGGGATGGGTATGAGGCCGGCCTCAGGCATACCGGGATTACCGACAGGTCCGATATTCTGAAGAACCAGAACACTGTCGGGGGTGACCTCCAAGCCCGGGTCATCGATACGGAGGGCCATATCAGCAGAGCCTGCGAAAACGACCGCGGGACCCGAGTGCCTGAGAAGCCGATGGTCTTTGGACGCACTCTGCTTCATCACGGCGCCGCCGGGGGCGATGTTGCCGCGAAGCACAACCAAAGCTGAGGCGGGGAAAAGGGGGTCGTTGAAGGGCTGTAGGCAGTTGACCAAGCTATCCCGGGGAATAGGGGTGAACGGCGTGCTCTCGAGCTCCTCTCCCAGTGTCTTTCCGGTCACCGTCATGGCGTCCAGATACAATAGGGGCTTCAGCTCGTGCAGGAGCGCCAGCATGCCGCCAGAGTTGTGAAAGTCGTCCATGTAGTTCTGTCCGCTGGGCTTCAGATCGACGAGGAGCGGCGTCTTCCTGCCGACCTCGTCGAAGGTGTCGAGCGTGATGGTCCCGGCGACGGCGGGGTGGCGTCCGATGATGGCCATCATGTGGACGACGGCATTAGTGGAGCCGCCGATGGCCTGCAGGACTGTGATGGCGTTGAGGAACGACTCGCGAGTGAGGAGGTCCTGCGGCTTGAGACCCCGCTTGTGGAGGGCGACGGCGAGGCCCCCGGTCTGCTCGGCGATGCGTAGCCTGGCGGAGGAGACGGCTGGGGCGGTGGCGCCCTTGAACGGCATCATCCCCAGGGCAACGAGGATGCACGCCATGGTCGACGCGGTGCCCATGACACCACAGGTGCCGCCCTGTTACAGTCAGCGGGATGGTCCACGCCCGGGACATCAAACTGGGTGGTCATCACCGTCGGCGCAAGCTCGTCATTGATGGCGGAAATGTCCTCGATATCGATCTGCCCGGCTCTGTAGGCAGCCCAATTGTTGCGGCAGTCAGTGCAAGCGCCAATCCGCACGCCCTTGTGACTCCCCGGCATCATAGGGCCGGTCACAAGATGCAAAATGGGCTTGTTGGCGGATATGCCGCCCATGAGCTGAGCTGGCGTCGTCTTGTCGCATCCTGCTCGCCGCCGTCAACTCCCGTGCACTGTTCATTGGTGTGCGGTCTCCTCCGCTTCCCACCGGGGGGACTCAAACTCACCCCCAATAAGCACCACGGCGTCGCACGGCTGCGCCTTGATCATCTCCTCCGTGTCCATGCTCATGAGATTCCGGAGGTACATGCTCGTGGGCGACGCGAAGCTCTCGTGGATGCTGATGGTCGGGAAGTCAATGGCGAGGCCGCCGCTCAGCTGCACACCGCGCTTCACGGCCTCGATGAGCTGCGGGACGTTGGCGTGGCAAGGGTTGAAGCTCGAGTAGGTGTTGACGATACCAATGATGGGCCGCGACAGCGCGTCCTCGCTGTAGCCGAGGGCCTTGATGAAGACCTTGCGGAGGAAGAGGCTGAAGTGGTTGTCACCATACGACGTCAACCCCTGCCGCAGGCCGACGCTTGAGTCGATCGGTGTCGAGAGGTCATAGTCTCCCGCGACGGCCGGGGCCTCGCCATCTTTTGCCGGTGTTACTGTCGATGACCTCTGTTCGCTCATAGTGGTAGAGGCTTTAGTTGACGAGATGACGCTGGTTTGGCCGGTTTGGCCGGTTTGGGGATTACAATTCCTCACCATATGGTTGGTCGGCAGGACTTTACCTTATCCGCCGTGCTTCATGTTGGTGCGGGGACTTCGCATGTCGTGATCGTCCCCGTCGGCAATACAGCGGACGAGGGGTCCGGCAGCTTGTCCGTGCTGACGGAGTTTCTCCGCTCCGTGACCACGGAAGACAGAATGGCACCAAGTCACCCTGGGCATCGGATCGCGGGATTATTTTTTCATTTTCATTTTGAATTACTGTCTGCTTAAAGATAAGAAACTCGCTGCAGAAGTTTAACGGGGTTATGCTGCACTCCATCACTGTGGTCAATTCGTCATACACTTTTGACCTTTTCCGCCACAGTCTCTCTCCCTCCGTCTCTGATCGCCATGCTCAACCTCGATGGAAAAAGTCGCCCTCGTCATCCAGCCCCGACCAATCGAGTCCGGAAGGGTGGGATTTTCGCGCCGCCTGCTCCGCTACCTTCGCCAAGCAGGGTGCGCTCATCTTCAGCGGCAACCGCACCGTCGGGTCGGCGGCGAAGACCGGGACGGCCATCGAGGCGATTACATGACACTCATCGGAAGTGGTCTGCCAGATGCATCTCTGAACGAAACACCGCGAAAATCTAAGCAGCTCTTGTCTTTAACACATCAATTGATAGCTAAAACATGCTTGGGTTTAATCTAATCTTCGCCTTATTATGGTGGACGGAGACAATGACCAAGCATCTTCCACCGGTGATACACGATTATGGGTCTATAAGTAGGAATCCACTGCTTGCACAAGTCTATGTATGGGCTTTCGTCAGTACTCTACACACTTGGCCTTTCGAAAAGTCGCAGACATATTATCCGTCTAGGCAGATCCGTTTGCCAGGCCCTTGGCCACAAACTGACACATGTACTCGTCCTCATCCGCGACCTCAAAGTCAAACCTCGTGACATCCTCCTTGAACGGCCAGAGGTAGGTGCTGGTAACCCTTTCGTGAGCGTTTGGGTCAGCATCGTTCTTTTTTTTCTTATTCTTTTTTTCTGCCAATGGTTTGCGACATTGGGTGGGAACGACGCGCGACTGTAGTATGGCTTGTCATCTTACCTGTGATGCTCCGCGCTCGCCTGGTACTCCTCAAGCGCTTCGCGGTCCTGGTGGAAGCTCAGCAGGGCGAAGTGGTAGCCCTTGCTCCCCCCCGCGGGGTCCGTGACGGAGGGTCCGCCGACGATCAGGCGGTGGTCTTTGACGCACGGCAGGGACTTGAGCGTCTTGAGCTCGCGGACGAACGTCTCCCTGTGCTCCTCCGAGACGTCCGGACGGAACTTGAAGAGGACTGCGGTTTTGGGGGTCAGTTATCCTGCTAAACATTGGTTTTTGTAGGCAAAAGGGGGAGAGCGGGGGGGGGAGGTTCAAATAGGATCGGGTCAGACCTCACCAATATGTACCACAGTCATCTCGAAAAGCTTTTGTTGCGAATGAGTACTCGACGGTTCTGCGTGCGTCTGAGGTTGCATCCAGCGGACCGAGTTGATGTTTAAAGTGTCGCTTCGAGGAGCGAAGCGGGCAAATCCCGTGGGCCACTATGGACAATCTCCACCCAGCCGACGGGTTTTGTCCGTTTCCCCGTTCGTGGGGGGGCAGGTACTTGAATAACATCGTCCGCGGATTCCAAAATAGATCAATAAGATGAACAATACACCGCCGCTTTCTCATAGGCGACTCGCCCAAGCTGGCAGTATTGACCGGCGGCGTATTTTAGACCCCAAGTGCGTGGGTAACTTGGATAAGAAACGCGGCAGCCCACTTTGTCTTGTTGTATCAAGACTGGCTAGTCTCAAGCTCCCCATGATGCTGTCTCTCCAAGTACTTATACCCTCGATCAAAGACTGTCACATTCCTGAATGCTTTCTGGGTTTCATGCTGCCTTCTAGCATCGTTTTTTTCTTTTTCTTTTTTTCTTTTTTGTGTGTGCATCTTCTTGCTCCGGCTTTGTCGATGCCAAATACCATATCCGGTTCCATGTACCAACAGCCGCCCTCTAGTACTTAGCTTTGTCTCTTTATCTCGTCTTTGTCCTTCAGAACTCGCGTGTACCATCATATCATTCATATCTGTAAGTTCTATGTTGCTTGAGACCTATAGTAAGAACTACCATAGCTAACATCATGGTGCAAAGGGTACAAGTCTAGAAACCGTTTGTGCAATACTTGAGATCGTGACGCGTCCTCTCTGCCTCTCAAACATGGAAAAAGATGCCTAGCTACTTACAGGCACCCAATCTAATCTCTGAAACCATTTGGTATTATAGTTTATCTAGACCAGGTCGTTTCTCTGGCGAGGGATTTGTGTAAGCCTCCACAATGCGATTCAGAGGCGAAGGGACAGGTATCCCGATCCGGTCTATGACCGGAGCATTCCTAATAATCATGTGCCTAATGACGTCACCTAAATCATAGGTATCTGACTTCTCGGTCCATTCAGAATGCACGTTAGGGTCGCGAGATAGTTTAGGAGCCTGACGGACTCCCCAGTGGCTTTCCACATCGATAATGGCAATCCTGGTATGATCATGAGAAACACTAGGTTGTCGTTACGCAGGTCGCGGTGCACAATGTCGAGTAGGTGAAGGGACCTGAGCCCGGATATCAGCTGCAGGATCCAGTCAAGGCAGGTAGATAGGGTGTGAATCTGTTTGAAAACGAGATAGCGTGGTCTAAACTTCTTAAAAGACAAGCTTCCCATCTGACGACTTGCCAAGCAATTGGATGACGTGGTCAGACACAGGCCTCCCTGGGCAAGATTCTCCCTGACACTTGAGCCGATTTACCATTATGTTGGAACTTATCAGAATGTGCATTACTACTTAGCTGGGATAAAACACCATTCTGCAGCTGTCAGCTTTCATCAACTTTTTTGTGTCGCCTGTCGGCTTCTCCTGCTGACGATGATTGAAAAGCAGACTATATAAACTATGCATGATAGGAGTAACATTATACCTAGGAGCTTATCGGTGAATGAATCGGGCCCAAATCATGAGGGAGATGACTGCCCGTTATCAGCCCCACTCAGGGTCAGGGACGTCTCCATATTCCGTACCAGGTATCCCGGCGTACCGGGCCGAGATAAGCCACCCCGCGGTCATTGAAAGTCATGCCCCGGGTCTTTGCGTCAACAACATCATTTCCCCCGCATTCTCTGCACGTCGCTGCCGGGTGCTGCGTCTTGGTATTCATCATTGTTTGATTGAACCCCATCTCTGTGAACAAGTTTCATTTGACTATGACCGCCAAGCGTCTTACAGATAGGTCTCATCGAGCCAGCGATCCTGATGACGGATGGGTTCATCTCAGTACCAGCGAGCGGCATGCTGCTACTCCTGCTGACGTCGAGTCTATGCCGGAGCGCATTGTACGGATCACTGCAGATGAAAAGGATCTCACAAAGTTCTACAACATCAAGTTCTCTCCTACCAGGTCTCATCGCCTTGAGAGATTCTTCAATGAAGAGCTTGATAGCCTGTTTAAGGCGCCGTTCGACACATACGACCAGGAAGGCAAGGTCGACTTCTTACTTCTTCGCAACTATCTGAAAAAGAACATTCGTGTCTTGCTCTTGGACCGCCAACGAGACGAGCAAGTGAAGCCCATTCTTCCTTTTGCTCGGGCTCTGGTCGACATCTGCGAGGCTCGCCAAAACATGGTCCCCGTTGACAGCAAGAAGACAGCTATGATTTTGAATGAGACAGTCAAGAAAATAGTGACAACGACTAAGGCAATCCAATCCAATGAGATCAGGGCCAGTGACTCGACCCTTTCACGTGCCATGAGTACCATCGACCAGCTCCGAGAACACGTCGATGAGTTTTATGGGTTCTACGCCCCGTATGACCCTTTATTTCCCTGGTGGTGCTCAGTGCCCAAGCAGCAACTCGACGAGGCCCTTATTGATATCGAGGCCGCTATCGACACCCGGCTGACACAAAAAAACGGGTCCGGGTCCATCCGCGCCGCGGTCGAGCCGATCGGGAGAGACGGCCTCCTCAACGAGCTCGAGGCGGAGATGATCCCTTATACGCCGGAGGAGCTCCTGAAGTTGGCCAAGGAGCAGTACGATTGGTGTGAGAAGGAGATGAAAAAGGCTTCACGCAACCTCTCCAGAGACACAGTAGGCTCCGTTCAACCCGATATAGATGGAATAGAGGGTACATCAGAGTAAGTGAAACCGAGCTCATGCCTGAGCAACGAATGACACCCCTCTAGTATCGAAGCTGCCGGTACCGACTTTGGCGATAATTGGAAGGCCGCCATGGAGTATGTCAAGAACAGCTACGTGGAGCCCGGACAACAACCGGAAATGGTCCGCCAGCTAGCTCTTGAGGGCATTGATTTCGTCAAGAAGCACGACCTGGTCACAGTCCCCGAGGTAGCCGAGACCTGGCGCATGTTCATGATCTCGGCAGAGCAGCAAAAGGAGTCGCCGTTCTTCCTCGGCGGCCCGTCCTTCTGGGTTTCGTATCCGACTCCCACCATGGACCACGACCTGAAAATGATGGTGATGCGCGGCAACAATCCCCACTTCTCTCGTGCCACGGCGTTCCACGAGCTCATCCCCGGGCATCGGCTCCAGCTCTTCATGGGCAAGCGCCACCGCCCTTACCGAGAGCTCTTCTCCACGCCCTTCTTCGTCGAAGGCTGGGCCATGTACTGGGAGTACGTCTTGTGGAACAGGGGCGATTTCTTTGTGAGTGCCGAGGACAAGATTGGCACGCTGTTCTGGCACATGCACCGCTGCGCGAGGATCATCTTCTCCCTCAAGTACCACTTGGGCGAAATGACGCCCCAGCAGTGCGTCGACATGCTGGTCGACTGGGTCGGGCACGAGAGGTCGAACGCCGAGGGCGAGGTCACCCGATCGTTCGGCGGCGACTACTCCCCGCTGTATCAGGCCGGGTATATGTTGGGTGCATTGCAGCTGCACGGTCTGCGGGAGGAGGTTCTGACGAAGGGTCTCATGGGCGAGAAGGAGCTGCATGACAGGATTCTGAAGGCAAACACGATGCCCATCGAGCTGCTCCGGGGACTGCTCCTGAATCAAAGCCTTACTCCTGAACAAACCTCCAAGTGGAGATTCTATGACTGAGGCCACTTCACCCGTATCATCCCGACCGTGGGGCGCTCGTCATCGGTCAAAAGGAACTGGACAGGTAAAAAGATGTATGACCAAAAATAAAGCAGATAAAAGCCGATCCCTTGGCAGTTTATGTGTGTTGCTATAGCCTATAAATCACGTATCGCGATACATATGTGCCAGGTGAGCTGCACTAGACCGCTCATGGTATCCAGAGCGGGCGACTAGGTTCTGCTAATAGCCTATCAATCGTTATAGATATATCATGCGACATAAGTCCTCGCCACCCAGCACGTTGAATACAGACCTCATTCCGAATAGCCTACGCATACCTTTCTCCAATCAACGACGGAGTTCATATCGTGTTTACTCACAGGCAGGAAGATGGATTTAGTTGATTACTCATCTCCTGACATCGGGGAATACGATGGCAAACTTGTATTCACCTGACAGGGGAGGGATCCTGTATGCAAAAGGAAAGGCGCTTCTAGGGCGGGTTTATCCGAAAGCCCAAAAGCTTGTTCATTGGCATATTACACAACAAAGATCACTTTTCCGACAGTCTGTTTCAGTGGCACAACTCGGCATCTAAGGCTGACGGTGATGTCCTAGCTAGTTCTCACGTCAGATTTGATTGGCCAAGTACAAAGATAGCAGTGTTGAATAAAGAACAAGGGCTGAAATCGCCCTCGTGTGTAAATATATCTTCCAAAATCCACCCAAGTAAGTTCTTGCGTCTCAGAGGGGAGGCAGACTCGCTTCGCTTTCACGAGGTCACCACAACTTGCATCATGGTCGAACCAAGCAAAAGCCAGATGGCGCACTTCCAGGCAATCCCCTGGGTCGCCGAAGAGCTCTCAGAGCCAGACCTCATCATCCGAGAGCCCGCCAGCCGCATCTTCGATCCCAACCTCCGCGCATTCGAATTTTGGAGCTCCACATTGCATAGCTCTACAACAGTCCCCTTCTTTGTTGGCGCCTACCACCTACCGGCTGAGTCGGATGCGCAAGAACTAAACGCGGAAATCGCGCACGATCGAGCAACCGGCCCGCAAATCGTCACAAGAGCTCGGTTCTTTGTGACTCTGGGCCGCGGAGTGAGCACGATCGATAAGAACTTGTGCCACGGCGGAATGGTTGCAGCCATCTTCGACGAGTGTGCCGGAGCCATCTGCTGGGCCAACAAGGCTCATGGGTTCTTGGAGTTCCTGCCTCAGGTGACGCAGAGTCTCAACATAACCTACTTAAAACCGGTCCCGACCATGTCGACGATAGCTGTCACGGCCCTGTTGGAAACGAAAGACGGCGTTAAGATGGTTGTTGACTTGACGTTGGCGGACAAAGCGGGCACTGTGCTTGCAAAAGCAGAGGCTGTATTCGTATCAATTAAGAAGCGGAAGAAAGGTCGAAATGAGAAACTGTAGTTAATGGATCATAGCGGTTCCAAATAACATCTGTCACACACCAAACTCATGCGCTGCTTCGGATGGTTACTTCCGTACGAAAACCAGTTATTCACACCGAAGGCATGCATGCTACTGGGGCCTGGATGATTTCCCTTCGGTCTAGGACAATACCTGCTGCTAGACTAAGGATCCGCTCGGCCTGCATGAATTGCTGAATGGCATATCACAATCTCGTAACGGCATCTTTGACATAGGACCAGTCTGATCACGTCCCTGTCAATTAGCCTAACGACCCCCTATACGCATATGCCCTGAGGCGACCAAACAGCCCGCTAACCGGTCCAGTCGATGTTTTGAATGTCGAACTTGTTTGCTGATCTCGTAACACGGGACCCGAGTCCGAAGACCCAATCCATATTCGTTTTCCAGCAAACACAGCTTTACTAAAAGGAACAAGAGGAAAACGAGAGAGAAGCCCAACCCACAAGAGAAGAGAAAGAAAGGGGGAAATGTAAGCTAAAAAGAAATACGCCTCTGTAGCATCCTGGATGTGACCAGCGGAACTCCGTGCACGAGTGGCGTAGTTATGAGCTTTACCTATCAAAGTTGAATGAGATGCACCCGGCCCTTTAGGAAGTTCTCCTTATAGGGGATGAACCAAAGATGGAAAGGCGACGGTCCGGCATGTCGGCAATAACAAAGAAGCCACAGCATCACGAAGCCGTTTGGCTGGACGCCATAGGATTGTCTAGCTCGACGCCAGGACTACATCCAAGATGAAGTGGCGTCCGACTGCCGTCTCAGAGCCGTTTAGCGTTATCGGGGGGCGTCATTCAACACGGAGTCAAGGACTCGAGATTCGTCATGGGCCGAGCAGTCATGTAGAATATCAATCAAAAGTTCTGTTGGACGATTGCTTTAAATTCGTGGTTCCCTTTTTGTTTCGTCTTCCAAATCCCAATCCAAGGCATCGCAGTCGACTTTCATTAACAGATCAACATCAACAGATCAACACACTCATTTATAACCAGTACTCTTTTCAACTACAATCATTTATAATCCTTCGAGAACTTGAGGTTCCCAACAAGCACACACAAACACAACACGTCCCAACACCAACAAGAAACCATCAAAATGTCCTACAGACTCATCGCCTCTGTCGCCATCCTTGCGACTGCCGCCCTGGCCAAGACTGACCTCGCCGGCTGTGTCTCTTCCGACTCCATCTACACGCCCACCCAGGGCGGCACTCCCTATGCGACCCGCGTCTGGTACGTCCCCGGCACCGGCGAGATTTGCGCCGCCCTCGACTGCGGTGGCGGCCGCGCCCCTCCCAAGACCGATGTCCCCGGCTGCGACGCGTACAAGGGCACCGAGACGTACTGTCCTTCGTTCATCCATCTGGAGCCCAGCGCCGCGGCCGTCGCCGAGGCCACCCGGGCGCCTATGATCACGCCGGCCCCCGGGTACGGCGGGGACGCCGTTCCCACCGTCCTTGACAGTGCCGCCGCAAGCGAGGTCAAGCCAAGCGAGACCGAGCCGAGCGATGTCAAGCCGCTTGAGACTGATGCGGTCGAGTCCGACTGCAGCGCCGAGGCCGAGGCCATGACTCCGGCTCCGCCAGCTGTCACCGATGTCGTCGCTCCGGGGATGAACATGACGGCCAGCCCCCTGATTACCACCCTCAGATCAGCTGCTGGCCATCAGACTCACGTCATGGGCAACGGCTCCGTCCCGACCTCGGCCATCGCCACTGCTGCGGCTCCCATCGGGGCCTCGCGTGAGCTGTTCGGCCTGGTTGCCGGCATGGCTATCGTAGCGACTGTGTTCTAAATGTTCTTTCCCATGTTTGAAATCTAGGGGGCGGTGGCTTGTAGTCTATTCATAAATGGTTTATCTCCATTGCATTAATCTACTTCGTTTCGCTTTCTTCCCGCTCAAACTTTCCCGCCCTGGTAAATGTCAGGAACTCTCTCCAAGAGCCTCCCGATCTCCTGGTCGGAGTTCGTAGACTCCCACCCGCCTTCGAGGCCGTCGGTCCGGTTCGCCTGCACCCGGAACCCGTAGACGTTGGTCCACGACCACCCCTCGACCTTGTCCGTCCGGGGTTTGATCTCAAACGTCACCCAGCACAGGGCGCTCTGGTCGGACACGACGTCGACGCGGCCGCCGCAGTACCGGATGTCGGTCCCGAGGCCGCTCTGGTTCAGCGCCTGGAGCTGGTACAGCACGCCCGCCCTGGCGGCTTCCTGGTTCGCGAGGGTGCTGATCCCGCCGAGGTTGAAGACCGTGAAGTTTGCCAGGTAGAAAGAGGCCATTGCGTCGGCGGCGTCCTTCAACGGCGCGGACATGTTCCCGGCCTGCTCCGCGGCGAGGCCGTAGGCCGTCATTGCGGCTTGCGCGGCGTCCTTGATGTTCACCATTGGAGGTTCTAGTGAGAAGACTTGAAGGGTTTTTGAAGGGTTGAGGGTTCTCTCCTGGGCATGGCCGGGCTTCTTGTAATCAATGCGTAGACTAATAATATGCCGAACAGGGAGACCCCATCAGCGTTCAGTGCCCAGTCTCCTTTTCTCCACTTCCTCGTAAACAAGCCCGTTTCTTTCAAAACCTTAATATATTATGGGTGACCGGGCCCAGCGGATCACAGAAAAAGCCGCACTCATTAAAGTTGCTTTAAGGTGAGCTGTACCTTAGGGATCTACAGTATGTTAGATTGGTAATGACCACCTACCAATCACCCCCTTGCGTGGACTTTGCGCCTGGAAGTCAAGTTAGGTGTCGGGAGTACGAAGCCAAATCTTGACTTCACGCGGGGCATACGAAAGCTTCGACAAGCATGACTTGTGCTTGACTCGGTAAGTAATCTCTCGGTGTCATTGTCAGAGGCCTAACAGGGGGTACGCTAGTGGGCCCCTGTTAGTCAGCCTATGAGGCATACGACCCTTATCCTGGTTACGGAAGTAGGGGTTAGATTCGAATGTTGTTATAACACTACACCTATCTATCGCTAAGTGACCCCTATCGCCGACTTCATCACTCGGATCCAGCTGACACTGACAGTCATGACCTAAAGAGTTCCGAGCTCTCGAGATAATGGGACCGAGAATTTCCCGGCCTCCGAGGTTCCGGACGGCCGGAGCCGTTAGTGGAAGGCATCCATTGCATATCCAACGTAAGCTAACTAATTGGTATCAAATACATTATCCTGTCAACTATCGATTGTTGAATCCACATAATGCATATTAATGCTAATATCCCGCCCCGATTGAAACTTGTATTGACAGACTGCCGATGCATTGATCGTGAAGATGCCGGCGCATTTGTACATGTCGGCGCTGGGTACGAGGTGTGCTCATAGTCGGAAATTGGCAAGTTTGACTCAAAATTCCCGACCGATCCACAAACTTTCATAGTTTGACCAAGACAATAAGATTACGAGAGAGTCTATTGTAATCCGACCTGCTGCTTGAAATCAGCCAACCACTCGGCAATATCTGCCGGAGTCTGGTTCCAAGGATCGTCACTAGAGAGACATTCGGTCAGCAGACAAATATATTCAAACGCCCTTCCCAAGCGTTGTCCATCAATGCAATTCCACTCACTCGTCATAGAGTATCCAGCGAGCTTGGTACCGTATCTCCTCGTCCGTCGGTACGTGGTTGTTTGGATTGTTGGGCGACATCGTACTCGCCACGAACCGCGAGAGCTCCCGCGCGAGGCGGGCGTATCGATTCGGGTCGTTGAGGAAGAAGGGCAGGCCCTTGCCCCTTGGTAGCTCGCTCCATCGTAATGAGGAACCGGACCCGACGAAAATTGATTTGCTCGTCTCCAACCGCAAATACAAGTCTTGCGGTGTTGTCGATGTATTGTTCAAAAAGTGGCTACTGGGGAAGTCCGGACCGGTTGGGTCTGGATACGTTGCCGGCGCCAGGATGCCGGCCATCTCAACCTCGCCGGTCGGCCTTTCGTTGTCGCCGACGAGGGCCACCAGTCTTTTGGATTTCCCAGTCAACTGGCCCAGCGCTGCCAGTTCACCGTAGAACTCGACGAGTTCATCATCGGCCAATGCTGCCATTGTAGCTTGGTCAGGACCATGCTCCGGATACGAGGTCACAAAAAGATGAGCCGCCCTTTGACGCAGAGGAGTTATCCAGCCAGTCGACTCCCAGATCAGTCGAACCAAAAAGCCCGCGAACCTTCTCGAGGGATTTGTGGAAGAGGATTCGACGCGATACAGAGTGGAGCAGGCCTCCTGTTTGACGTCGACATCTGAAGGGGTCAGGCCCAGGCTTGCGTGTTCCCCGATGCGTCTGCAAAGCCGAGACTCGAGCTCGCAATCCTCAAAGATGTCCGCCTTGCCTTTGATCTGGAGTTGGCTCATTCGTAGCTTTGCCGACTGGTTCATTGGCCGCAGGCGAGCTTTCTCGGCAATCTCGGTGAAGCTCATGAAGAGGTCTCGGAGCCAGGAAGATGCCGTACCCGCGAGATCGGGCGAGAGGAGTTGCGAGCCGAAGATGACACTGCAGCCCTCGTACACGAGATCGTCGTCGGAGGGCTTCGCTTCGTTTTCTTCGAAGAAGTTGCGGACAAAATACTCCAGCTCCAGCTTGAGCAGCTCGTAAGCGCTGGGGGATGTATCGGCCGGCCCGGTTCCCGCGCAGAAGGGCACCGGGGCACACTGCTCCCATTGAACCACGTCTGGGACCGGACGTCAGCAGGTCGGGTTTTCCAAACTTCTTGAGATACCTACACGGCGGTACTGCGTTTTCAAGCTTCGCAAGAACAGATGGGTCGAACCCCCAATTCCCCTTCCAGTCGGACATCGTGCTGCCGTCATTACGATAGTGGTCCGCGATATGATGCCCACGGCCGGACCACGACTCAAACGTGAGGTTACAGAACCCGCACCTTGAACGGATATTATCCGTCGTGATCTTCCACCCTTCGGCCCATTTTGTCATCTGCTTCGTCCTGTGTACGAGTTTCAGATGCTGCCTCAGGTGGTCTTTCCGGTAAAAGGTGCGCTCCTCGGGTGGTCTATCTGAGCAGGTTGCTTGGCGATGACTGTCAAGATGGTGCCGGCCTGGGTTCACCTCCTCACAGTAAACGCATACAACGCCTCTGTCATGGTCGACCTCGGTAGGGCCTCGTGGCGAACAGACCCACTCGTCGAGTGATAAGTGAAGGGTCTTTTCATGTCGCTGCCAATCGTATTTCGTCTTTAAAGTTTCTGCGCAGAAAGTGCAATGATACGGATTTCGAGTCTTCATCAAGCTTGTCGTCTTAGCCCGTTGAATCTTGGAGACCGCGCGTCTTCTTCGTCCACCCGAGGGGTCCTTTGTGATCCTGTACAGGGGGGTAGACGACGAATGGGAGCCGTAGGAATACGCGGAACCGTTGGACATCGAGCCTCTGCTTGAGTGAGAGGTCCCGATGCTGCTGCCTGACGAGAGATTCTCGGATGATCTGGCGGACGACCGCGATCGGCTTGAATGACCCGAACGCCTCGTTGATGCGGCGACGGCACGGGAGATATCTGACACAGATGCGGGTTCATTCTCTGGGGGCGAGTTTTCCCACCTCTGCAGGGGGCTCATCTGCTCGAAAGGCATGGGCGTGGGTCGCCGTGCGGGAATGTCGATAGGTCCGGAGGCGGATCCATCCCAAGACGGGACCCGTGGGGATGCGGTTCCCTTTGAGCGAAATCTCCTACGGCGACGCGTGTTGGCGAACCAGTTTGCAAGCTGCCGCTTGCTCAGACCCGTCTGTTTCCCGAGCTTTTCCAGTTCCTCTGATGCGGGATAGGGATAAAGCTCGTGGTTGTCGAACCATGCTTTCAGGATTCTGATAGCAGCAGAGGTGAATCGGCTACCGGTTTTAAATGGTGCATCCACGACAGAGGTGTCCGTGTCGTTTGAGACCGGGGCATTCAGATTATCATTCTCCAAGTTGTCAGACAGAGGCGCGCCTCCCGAGACACTTGATGACGGGGATTCAACGCATCCGTTTAATTGCCTCGCTCCGCCACTCGCAGGCTGAGTCCCGGGATGATCAGTGAAGGTGTTATCGTCAACGTCGTCTGGAGGAAACAGGCAGTATTGGTCGAAGTCGAAATCCGTGTCGTATGAAGGGTCTGGCATTGATTGCCCTTCGATATAGTCGGCCATCCTTTGTTATCGCCGAATAGCCTTTCCAGATTCTGGTACTTGTTGACATAAGCAACTGGAGTGAGTCCCAGGGAAGATCGGACGGTTGATGATGAAAAGGACATGCGTTCAGTCAAGACGAAGGGTTACATGTCGAGGTGTTTAATGGGGGAGCGGGGGGCTATCGAGGGACATGTCAATTTAGGGCGGAATTGTAACATGTTATTCCCTCCGCCCATCAACCACCCACCAATTAGAAGGCGATGTGGAAGCCATCGACGCTAGTGCTGCAACGCTTCTACCGAGTTCGGACCGTCAGTTTAAATGACTTGTGAACGAGCTCTTAGTAGAGCCTACACGGTTGTCAGTGATGAACGAAGCCGCATGAAATCGCCAGAGTCTGGAAGGTGAAAGATCGAGTCAAGATTAACATGTTCTCTCTACTTGGCGATTAAGAAAAGAAACCCCAAGCGAGGGGCGACCAAAACTACAGGTACATATATTGCGGATGTATGTTAAGGAAGATAGTCGTTCCTTGATGCTCATATCTGCCCCGAAATTGAAAAGCGTACCAGAGGTCCCCATTCTACCAAGAGGAGGTCGACAATTACTAGATAATTGTACTATGTAGAAGTATGCGTGTTTGACGGTGACATCCCCATTAACAATGACACCGACCTTTTCGAGTCGTGAAGGCCTAGCACAGCCACGAAGTCCGAATCACTCACACATTGGTTTCTGTCTGGTTCCCAATAACCTCAAACTCATGCCTCCATATGTCCCAATGATCGCTATCGGCAGGATCTCCAAACGGAGACAGGGCAGCGATACGCATCCTGGAATTGATCAGTGAGAAGCTAGAAAAATAAGCCGATCAACTTCTGAGACGTGACTCACGAGTAATTTCCAGGTTGGATCTTACGCCCATCAGCGAAGCGTCCCAGCCACCACGCCTGGTACGGAGCGTAGTTGTAGTCATCACGGGACAACTCGGTCAACGGACCCCTGACGAGGTCGAACTCGTCATGGAAGTCCGGATCAAAGTACACCGAATGCTTCTCGTTATCCTAATCTGAAGTCAGCTCCGAAGCGAAAAGCCGTCGATGTAAGTGTTCTCGGGAAATCCGGACATACCCAGGTAGCCGCCATGCCGATGAAACCGCCCTTGCCGGGAGCGGGCGGGTACGTCCCCCAACTTTTTCCCTCCCAGCCAGACTCGAAGATGTCCCAGCGCAAGATTTGGGCGCCATAACGGAGCCGGATTTGGAGTCTCGGGAAGTCTTGCTCGTAGTACGAAAGGTTGAATGTGAAGCTGCCAGCCTGTTAGAAAACCACCCCCCCTAATGGCATGCAAAGAGCCCCTTACTTGGACTTGTACACTATGGGAATGGCGGTTCGTCCTGAATATATGCTAGGACTGCTTTCGGCGAACATTTTCTTGAAGTTCTTGCGAACGTCGGACGCAACCCCCATATAAGGCACCGCCAGGCTCTCCCCGTTGGACCCATGGACGAGGATCTTGCCGCTGTAGAGGGGCATCGCTGAGGCATTGAGGCCGCTGGGGGGCGCAAAGGTAAACCTGAAGTGGAGAATCAGTCCAGAAACCGCAACACACTGGATAACACAGAACCAACCTTGCGACCTTGGTCTCGCCGGGCCCGACCGTGAATTCACCCTCAGGGAAGGTCACGTTCGGAACCGGCGCCACGTCCATCGGGGTGAACTCCATGTACTGAGGACCCATCTTGATAGACGGCGCCGCAGTGTTGTCCAAGACCTCGTAACCGCCAGCAGCTTGGACGCAGAATCTGTACGTGACGGGCTCTGTGCAGTTGTTTGTGATGTTGACAGAGTGAGTGGGCACAAAGTTGACCGTGTCATTGAGCGCAAACTTGGCAAAGGACAGCTCCGACCTGTAGTTCAGGACCTTGGTGGCGTTCACCAGCCCGTTTCCCAACTGGAAGACGGGGGCCCAGGCGCCGTAGTCCGTCATGTTGTTGCCGTCGTTCCAGCGGGCGGAGTCGCAGCTCGACAGGATGCGGGCGGAAAGCCTCCTGCCGAACCCGGGTCCATGAGTCGCCCGGCCGCCGTGCTTGCTGATGTAGAGAGCAGCGATGCCGGCCACGTAGGGCGTCGCCATCGACGTCCCCGACATGAGGCCGTATTTCCTGCCTGGCAGGGTCGAGAAGATGTTGGACCCCGGCGCGGCGACGTCCGGCTTGATCTGGAGGTCGTACAGCCCGCCCATCGAGGTGAACTTTGAGCTGACGACGGCGGGGTTCTTGAGGTTAACGAGGGACGTGTACGACTCGTCAAAGAACCTGGCCGTGACGTTGGCTCCCTCCTTCAAGGCGGCGAGGATCCGGACGCCTGCGCCTCGGTCCGTTATGCCCTCGACCCTAGAGGTGCTGTAATCCCCCTCCAGGGGGTATAAGTTATCATCATTAAAGAGCAGCACATATTCCGCTCCGGCGGAATGGAGCGCGTATCTCTTCGTGGCGCCGTTGCATCCTCCCCGGGGGGCGAGAACCAGAGCACCGGACAGGTTACGCGAATCTGGGCCCAGGAAGCGGCAGCCGACTGTGACGTTATAGGGGTCGAACGAGAGTGCCGTGACGGGCAGGCCCGAAGAGTTCATGTTGGCAGGGAAAGGGTGGGCGAGGCTCCCGTGGAAGAACCCGAATCTCGTCGTGTTCACGTCGCCGTTCTCGTACTCGAAAGTCACGTCGAAAGGCATCCCGGGGACGGACTCGGGCTCGGACGACGCCACCGACAGCACGTTTCTCCCGGACTGGCCGTTGTCGGCAAGAAAGGGGCCACCGCCGCCGTCGTTGCCGGCGGAGATGGTGACGACAAGGCCTCGGTCCACCAAACGTGAAGCTATCTCCGCCCAGGCATTGTTGGAGAAGCCTCCCCGACCGCCGACTGACGAGGTTATGATGTCGGCCTGGAGTATGGTCAGAAGACGGACTCGTCTCACCGAAGCTCTCAAGTGTTTGGACGTACACCATCATCGTAGGCCATCAGAAAGGCCTCAATCAGCGTTTCTTCATCTGTTCCGCCGCTCTGGAACCAAAATGTCAGCACTGATAGATTTCCTTTTTGGAAAAGGCGGCCTACATTGCCAGCACCAAACACCTTATATGAAAGGATGCTTGCTTCGGGTGCGACTGGGGGGGTTAGCTAAGATCCAGGCTTAGTCCAGTCTATCAATTTAGCCTACCTCCTTGCCAGCTGTACATTGATTAGCTATAAGGACTGCAGTTGTTTGACGCGAAGGGTCGTGCAAAGAGATACCTGTCAGACTTTCCGGCGACGATGCCAGTCACATGTGTACCGTGTCCGATTTCACTTTCTTCGTATGGATCCTTGTCAGGTCTTTTTTCATATCCCTCAACAGGCCAGGCTGTAGTGATGATCAGACGCTTTCCTTTGGAATTTCAATCTAAGCTCTTACCTGAGCCCCCTACAAGATCGTAGCCGCCAATGACTTTGAAGCCTTCACCAAAGCCTCCGCCCAACTTGGTGGCACATTAGTGAAAACTGGCCTGTTTGTTCACGACGAAAATGGCTTACAGCGGGATGGTCATAATCCACGCCCGAGTCAACAATGGCGACCTTGACGCCCTTGCCCAAGACGCCCTCCTCATGGAGCTTGGCCACGCCGGTGATGCCGTGGATGGTGTAATTCGCCGCGGATACGTCCCCAGCGTATGTGCGACCCTTGTTGGCAACGGCCATCCGGACTGGTCTCGACGGCCACACATTGCGTGCACCATAGAGGAGCTGGAGTTCTTCCGCGGTTTTGCCCGTGGCCTCGATGCTGACTCCTGTGAACACGTCGCTGTGGAATGTCTTGTACACCTTTGCTCCCGAAATTCCCGGGAAGCCTGAGCTGAGCTGGCTCAAACCCGAGCCCTGTGCCATCCCCCATCGTCAGCGGTTCTCTCGGGTGCTTTTGTCAATGGTATACATACTTTTGGAAGCTCCAAAATGAATCTTCTGGGTCTGGACTGCTGTGTCTCCCGTGAAGGTGTTGTTGTGTGCCCGAATCTAGCCAGGCTAACACCCGTCAAGAAAAGTATCGGGATCGTATTTCTCAGCAGCATGGTCACCTATTCCAGCCCAGTCCTTCTTCGACGATGGATGGGGTAGAAGGTCAGAGGATGAGTTGGAACCTAGGGACTTTGCTGTCTTCATATGGAGCGCAGGAAGTCTGGAGCTTGCCTCAATGGATGATTCTGTGATTACATGCTCATGCGCTATTCCGGCGATGAGGGAGCCTGCATCTCCGGGAGCCGTCCAAAGGCCCATAACAACACAAACAAAGAAGGCCCGCACATCCAGCGAGCGGCCTACAGGTGGAATCCCAAGCGTTCGGATATCGGCAGCACAGTCGTTGAGATTCGCATAATCGGGACTCAGACAGGCTAGAATGGCACCCGCATCTGAGAAGAAGCCAACGATTTGCTTTCCTATGTCCTATACTTCGGTCCTCCAGCTAAGGGTTCCACTTTGCACAACGGGCGAGTCGAAAGTGATGTCTCAAGCGCCTCAAACAGAAGTTGGCAGCCGGGTCTGGGTGACGCTGGAACTTGATAATCCTGTCCTGATCCCACGTTACATCGTAATCTCATTGAAGCGGGAAGCCGTGAGCTGTCAACATGCGACCGACGTAAAACACGCGCCGATGATTGTTGTCAAAAAGCATCATTCTTTCCAGAAGTTCCGAGATGCTCTGAAAAGGGCCGAGGTGCTGAATATGGGAGGAGCTGCCCTGCAAACTGATATTAGGGAACCGGCAGACGGCAGTGAGCGGAATCCTACGTCCATAGAACATGCCCGAAAATAAGCCGGACTAAGATCCTAGATCCAATAAGTGGTATACGAGATGGGCTCACACCCGGTTGATGGATCGCTCTACATATACACCTGTGACACCTGTGGAGAGCCCAATCTTTCGCCGACGCCTCATCGAAGGACATGGCAGCGGATAGAGACATGAGGATGTGGCGTGGATCCGCGCGTTCTCGCTGTTCCACAACGGGACGCAGACGTCCGGCACCCCTTGGCTCATGGCAAATCTCCGGTGCCCTCAATAGAACACGGGGAGCCTCGTGGGATCTCAAGTCAGAACGCTGAGCGGGTATCAGAGCAAACAGGGTACAGTCTAGCCGATATGTCTGTGCCAAGTCACTTGGTGCCTCAAATAGATGAAGATATCATGGCACAAGAACGCAAACATGGCTTTCTATTTCTTAGAGCGCAAGGCCTTGAGCTTTCCCAAGAGTTTGCCTATTTTGGCTTTGAGCACCGGGCTAGGGCCCTCGTCTGCGCCGACCAGTCTACGAACTAGGATATTGTACATGCCGCCGAAAGCGAGCGCGATCGCCGTCGACGTGAAGATGATGACGTTGTATGGCATGCTGAAGTCCGGTGTTGGGAGATTCAGCAGCAGAGTGGTGGTCCGGGTACTTTGCGTACGCGGGCTCAAGGTGGTAATGACCGCCGCAGCAATGTCGAAGCCGCGGTTGGCGTCAGGGGGGTATTCGGTGTAGCGAAGAATTGACTTTTCAAAGTCATAGGTAAGGAAGACGGTTGAGGCAGGAGGGATGCGCATGCGTAACTCGAGTTGCGTGCCTCTGGCACGGTCGACGGCGGGACGATAGTAAATGTCTTCGATGATGGATGGCTGCGAGCCCAAAGATCCCTCGATACGGGCATTCAGAGTGTGTAGATAAACCCTCATGAACCAGGGCAGCGACTCCATATAGATGAACTCAACCTCGGTATCCTTGCTCGGGTTCGTCAGAATGGCCTGCATGCCACCATGCTCTTGGCCGTATCCGGTAAAACTCCGCTCTGCATAGATGAGAGGTGTAGGGGGCTCGACGAGCTCCTTTGTAGGATCCTGGCCCTCCTTATTTTCAAGAGGAAGAACAATCTCGAGTTCCGCGTCTGATCCGATCTTGAAGCATCTCGATACCCCATTTGAGTTGAGAATTTCTGTAGCTCCGCCGGAAGTGTAGACATTTCTCGAATGAGGCACCTCGATACACACAGGGGGCACGTCCTCGTCCGTCAGAGGGCATGTTCCCTTGATAGACTTGCCAAAAACCTGAGAGATAGACCAGTCTTGGCCGGTGGTAAGGCCGAGCGGGTAACATGTGTCATCGGAGTGGTAGGGCTTCGAGGTGTCGCACTTCAGCTCATGCCCTGGCGGCGGGCGAGGAATCGGGTTATCTCTCGGACGCTTGGACCGGTCAATGTCCAGAACCATGTCGATAGTCTGTTCGATTTGCAGACTACATTCCTCAGCATCTGGGCACACAGGCTTGATGTCAATGGCCATGCTCTGGAAGGAGGAATCGAAGAGCTTGTGACCATCGAGGAGACTCGAGATGCCAGCCTTTCCCTTGCAGGGGAGCAGCTTAAGAAAAGGGGTCAGATTCTCTGTGCAGACCACCTCTTTCGGAAGGACGCCGTGTAGGAGTTGCATGTTCGGGATGGAGGCCTCGGGATGATGGCCCTCTGGTTGGAAAGACATGACGGGTCGGGTGGTTCGGGTACCGTCGACGAAGTTGAGCGATGCGCAGAAGAGACCAGAGAGGGCATTGGTGAGGGTCAGCCACTTCTGATCAGCCCTGCATATTTGTCAGTAGGAGTTGTGCGGCACGCGGAGGGAATGCCATACTCCTCGTCCGTCTCGGCCTCGAGCCATGCCCACAGTTCCACGCCCGTTCCGCCCTCGCGCTGACCATCCCACGGCCGGCTTCCCCAGCTTTCAGCGTCCCATCGCCCCAGGCTGAACCTCAGATGTAATTCTCGCGTGCCGGCATACTGTAGAATCTGACCGAGAGAGCGGGGGAAGTATCGGAAATTTTGCGACTCGAAATCGGACAGCGATGTGTTGGACCGGAAATTGAAACTCGCGAGCAATGAGGAAAGGGGCAGCGGACGGAGGTTGAGCTGCTCGTGGTAATCTGCAGCCAGGCCGAAGGTAGCCAGGCAGAAAAAGAGAACGACGGCCAGGAACTGGCGCATCTTGAGAAGAGGAAGCACAGCGCAAAAGGAGAGCGAGAGTGACGTCTGCTGCTTTCCTTGTCCCCTACATAGCAGCGCATGGATGTAGGGACCCTGAAGAGGGAGCCATGGTCGCGAAGGTGGTCGCTTGGAGGGACATGCGAGGCGGTGGGCCCCGGCAGAATTCCCCTTACGTAATCAAGTTAGTTTTTTTTGTCTTGCCAAAAGTTGCATGCACCCTTTGCAGCTCTCCACATTCCACCCGTGGTGGTCCACTCCGACCTGGTCTGCTGCTGCTCCATCCCGCGCGACACGCTTTCTTCCGAGCCTTGGAGAGAGATATTCCTGACGTCAAACCAAAAACACCCAATTCGCCCACGAACGTATCCACGACAGTCGACACAGCACGACGTCCACCACGAAAACTACAGCACACCGCACGCCATGGCTGCAGAACAGAGAAAGCTGCTCGAGCAGCTGATGGGCGGCTCAGCCAGTACCCGTGCCGCCTCGCTTTCCATGACCGACCCGAAAGTTTGCAGATCTTTCCTCGTCGGCACATGTCCTCACGACCTCTTCACAAATACCAAGCAGGACCTGGGGCCCTGTCCGAAGCAGCACTCCGAGGCCCTCAAGGCCGAGTACGAGGGCCTCTCGGATAAGGAGAAGCAAAAGTACGGGTTTGAGTACGACTACATGCGCGACCTTCAGAAGTATATCGACGACTGCAACAGGAGGATAGACTCCGCGCAGCGCAGACTCGAGAAGACGCCTGACGAGATCCGTCAAACAAACGCTCTTGTACGTTGCCACTGTAATTACAACTTTCTCTGACACACCCGACTAACTCCTGGGCAGTTGAAAAGCATATCAGAACTCTCCTCCACCATTCACAACGGCACCCTCGAAGTCGAGATCTTGGGTGAAATGGGCGAAGTATCCCGCGCCATTGACGAATTCTACCGGGTACGGCAAGCGCAGCAGACCAAGCTCGATCGCGAGAAGGAGCTCAAGGCCCTCTCCGACACCTCGGGCCCGTCCGGTCACCAAAAGCTGCAAGTCTGCGACGTGTGCGGCGCTTACCTTAGCAGGCTGGACAACGATCGCCGTCTAGCGGACCACTTTTACGGAAAGATGCACTTGGGATATGCGCAGATGCGCAAGACTTTCGACGCGTTTCCGAAGGAGATGCGCCACCGCCAGCGGGCGCCGATCGAAGACGACGGCATGGGGTCGGGCGGTCCCAGGGGCCCCAGAAGCGGCGGCGGCTACCGGGGTCGCGGAGGCAGAGGATACCGTGGCGGATGGTAGGCCGATTCGGAGAGAAAACGAGGCCACGACCAGACGACACCGTAAACAAAGGAGGTTTGCCGGCATATCGCCCATCTCCAAGCGCAGATCGCAGTATTGTCGCAACATCTGCCCGGATACAAAACCCCGCCCGAGGAATGTTAAACCTCGGACTCCAACTGGCACAACCACCCCGGTTGGCATGTACGCCGCGGGTTCACAGGAGCAAGGACGTAATTTGCAAAATACAATCAACAGAATGCATAACGTGGGTGACGAACCACTGGAGTTCTGTTTGCTTCATACTAAGACTTTTAGGCCTCGATTCCGGCATCAGAGGATGGTCGCGCCGAGGGAAAAATGCGCATAATCAATGGAAGACCCCGAAACAAGCAGGAGGAGGAGGAAAGTCGAGCTTTTTTTGCCTTGAGCGATGACAAGGGCGAGTCCCGGACAACTTTCATGTATTTTACGCTAGTAACGGGGCCTTCTACAAAGTTGAATACCCAATGTGCGCCTTCTGCAATGAGACCATGTTCTAGGAAGCGTATCATAATAAACCAAAAAGAAAATCAAAAAAAAATCCTACTCGTTTTTTTCTTTTCTTCGTTCACGACACTGCCCAAAAAGATGCATCGTCGCTGTTTCGTGACCCAATCCCAATCATGCCTCTGTTCTTGTGACTCGTCAGGCCGCATCGAAAAAGAAAAAAAACTCATTCCGTAGCGTCCGCGCCGCTCTTAAGCTTGGCGTCGAAGGCCTCCATCTCGTCGTCCCACCTGCCGAGGGGCGACAGCATGGGCAGCGGCTCGTCGCCGCCGGCCGTGGACTTCTTGTTGGGCAAAGCGGGGAACTCTTCGGTGCTGATGACGGGCGCTGGCGTGGCGGCAGGCTTGGCCTCTTGGGCGCCGGCGCCGTTGGACAGGGCAGGAACGCGCTCGTGCTCGCCCCGGCCACCGCGTCCGGCGCCCCCCCTCCCTTGACCGCCACGACCCCTACCGCGGCCGCGGCCGCCGCCCCTCCGCTCTTCGCCGGGACCGGCGCCGGCGTACCGATCGCCGTCGGTGTCGTTGTTGTTGTCGTTGTTGTCGCGGGCGAACCTGCTTCCCGAGAGCCCCGCGCCGGACTTGGCCCCGCGGACGCCGCCGTTGGCGCCTCGGAACCCCGCCCTCTTCTCGTCCTCCTGCGCGAGGGCGTCCTTGCCCTCGTCCCAGCCGCCCTCCTTCATGCTCATGGCCTTGAGCTTCCTCTCCCTGTTCCTGGCGCGCTCGTCGTCCATGCGCCTGCGCTCCTCCTCGCCGCGCCGCCGCCGCTCCTCGTCGAGCTTCCTGCGCTGCCGCGCCTCCTCCATGCCCCGCGCGTAAGCCTCGGCGTGGCTGCGCTCGTCCTGCTCGGCCTGCTCGAACTTGCGCGTCTTCTCGGCGTTGAGGATGCGCATCTGCTCCATCTTGGCCGCCAGCTCCGTCTCGGTGAGCTTGGTCCGCGGGTTCGCGCCGGACCCCAGGCGCGCCGCGGCGTTGAGGGCCGTGTTTGCGCCGGGGGTCGCGCCGGTGGCGGCGGGGGCAGCGGTCGTGGGGGTGGTACTGCCGGCGGCCGGGCCCGTGGGCGCGGTGGGCGGGGGTTGAGGCTTTTCGCGGGAAGGGTGGGACGCGGGGGACGAGCTCTTGGTTGTCGCGGGGGAGGAAGCGGCGGCGGCGGCGACTGTGGGAGTCGGCGACGCGGCTGGCGCTGTCGCAGTCTGCACCGCGGTGGAACCGGCGGGAGGTTGAGGAGTCGGCGTGGTGGTGTTCGTGACCGGCGGCGTCGACGCGGAGGCGGCTTTGCGGGGAGCGCGAGGGGCAGCGGCGGCAGGCTTGTCGGCGAAGCGCGAGTTGGCGAGCCCGCCCCTGGGCGCAGTAGGCGGGCGCTTCGCGGCAGGTTGTTGGGGAGGAGGAGGTCTTTGGACGGACTTTGGCGCGGCAGGTTCGGGCTTGGGAGGCTCGACAGGCGGTGTCGGGACGGCGGCGGGAGGGGGGGGAGGAGGAGGGGCGGCGACAGTTTGGACGACCTGGGGATTGCTTACAGGTTCAAAGTCGTCGAAGAACAGGTCGTCGTCGGTGCGGCCTCCGAATTGGTCGTCCATTGTGAAATACAACCTTTTTCCTGGGCAGATATTGGTATCGTAACAAAATTTTTTTAGTCAAGTGCTTCAAACTGCAGCTTACTGCAGCGAAGCTAAAGATTATTGGGGCAAACACACAAGAGGTTTGTTTGGTCTGACAAGTTGGCCCAAAGCTGTGGTGGCTGTTTGGACAGCGGCGAACCATGTCGGATTGGGCAAGTGGGGGATTGTCACGGAATGGGGGGAAGTGGGCCCCGCGGATTTACCCTCGGCCCGGGATGAAGGCCCCATCGTGTGGACACAGTGCGGCGCACGCAAACTAATTACTGCAAGTATTTGTTCGTACTTACTCGGTCGGTCGTTGACTCATTCTTAATTCTAAGGAAGCCACTTATTGTACATCGTATCCCAAACGCGACAATTATCCTGGCCTTGGTCATGGTCATGGGGTCTTTAGACCAGGCCCTCCCAGCCTGTTGACCAGTTCCTTCTGCAAGCTCTCGAGGTTGGCAACGAGCGGGATCCCGTACCGGGCACAGACGGCCTGGACGTTCCCCCGTTTCTTGTATCGCTCCGAGCACGCGACGATGGCCTTTCCAGACCGAGCACACAGTCCCAGCTCGAGCAGACTGATGTGAGCCTCCGTGTCCTGCTCGAAGAATACGACAACGATGTCGGCCCTATCCTGCATCTCTAGCTCCCACTCGACCTGGCCCCTGAACCTCTCGTCGGAAACGTCCTCCCTCCAGGTGCTGTCCCAGTCCGGCCGGAAGGGGTTGAAAATGGTCACGGGGAGATGGGAGACGGAGTCAGCGACGTGTTTGCGCCAGTCTCCCTTGCTCGTCGTGCCGGCGAGGAAGACAGACTTCCCAGTCGTCGACGACGTCGTCGTCGCAGGCGGCCGTTCCAGCGGGCAAATCACCTTGCCGGGGTTTGATGGCGTGCTCTCCATGGCGTTTGATTGCTCGTCTCAAGCGTGCACGGTGCCGGCCGGCTGGGTATTTCTTTTTTGGTTTGGTGATGGCCCGGACCTGGCCCCGGTGATGTAATTGCACAGCACGGCGTGTTTTGATGGGACTTGAGCAGTGGCTTTTTGGATACAGCCAGACTCTTTTCACCTCATCCAGAGAACTCTACCAGAGGAGGGGTTCCCGCCAAGACCAGCTGTCAGCCTTGGGACAAGAGATGGTTGTCCTTGACCCTTTCCATTGGCCATTTGCGGGGGTGGACTCCAAGACTGAGCAGCTATGGGGGTGTACCGGGTCTAATGCACGCACTCTTATCTCGTTGGGTCTGTCGCCTGCTTTTAGTGAACCCCACAGCCGCCAGGGGTGGCGTTGACAAGTTGAGGCCAGCTCGCCCGTTGTTTTGTGTAATGAGACAACTATTAATTCACATTCAGACAGTTGTTTCTTTGAGTTCGCAGGGCAGTACTCCAAGTAAGGCTAAGTAAGGCCAAATACGAGGCCTAATTCTAGCCATGTGACGGGTGGGCTTATGTGGGAATTTCCCCAACCCTTAATCCATGCTTTGTACTGCACCGTAGATCAACCAAAATATAACAGGACAGGATAGCCAGCACGGAATGTAAGAAACCATCCCGCCTGGAGGCCGTGTTGGATGAGTAGCGAGAATGGGTGGCCGACCTATCAGGTTCGAGAGAGTGAGAGACAGAGCAAAGGCAGAGCGGTTAATAGCTCCCGCGCTACAGCTTGTTTCCCCTTGTCCAACAGACTTTCCGTTCACCGGTGCTCCCCAATATGGCAGTCAAGGGGGGGTCTCGGAAGATCACCATACGCACCCTGGATTGGGGTTTTGTGCAACTGGACAGACCATCTTGCGGTGAGACTGGCCCCACGACGGCTGAGGTCTTCTTTTGCATATTGCAGCACAGTAGCAGTCGTTCCAGGGAGCTTCGGCAAACTTCCCCGGGGCTGTCTCAGCTAGGTGGCACTGCAAACATGCTGGAAGGAGGCAGGATTCAGCGGCCGGGATTCAGCTAAACGCTTGGCGGCCCAATGCAATGCGGCCGGCCAAGCAGATGTGACAAGTGATGCGCAATCACGCGACCCCGACCCGATCTCAACCCTTTAATGAATGTCCCCTTTGACCTCCGTCTCGGCCGTCCGTTTTCTATTCTTGCTTTCTCGAGTAATCTCGTTTCTGGACGGGTCCATACCAGAGGCCTCGCAGCTCTTCACCACGGGTGTATGATACCATCCCCTCCAATGTTGCGTCATGAAGCGGTGAGGAAATCAAAGCCATCAGGACGTCCGTACAAATAAACAGACGAGCTATCCACCCAGTCGCGAGGAAACTTGCCCCCCTCCCCCCTTTCCCCGGACATTGAAGCGGACTCGGCCAACACTCATCATTGCGGAACCCTCCTCTCGTTGAGTCCAGAGCTGTGAGGGATAGCATCTCTTTCAACCCCAGATATGGCTGCGGTGTACAAGTCGGGGGACCACGCTCCGGGCCCGGACGATTGCGAGCGATGCCGGAAGATACAAGAGGAGCTGGTCGAGCTGTCAGTCGGGTCCGAGTCCTCTGAGGAATATGACGACGGTAAGCCTTTCAACTCTTTTTATTTTTAATTTTTTTTATCATAGCCACGTCATCCTCAGTCATCTCAAGGAGCGGGAAAGGAAGAAGAAAAAGAACAAAGCCCCCCAAGTATCAAGGCACAAGTGTCCCAGACGGGGTGAGAAAGAGAAAAGTGTCACAAGAGACGGTCCGGTGGATGGATCACCTAGGTGTAGATGGGAGGGAGCTAGAGCCCCAAAGAGAACCCGATCCACCCAAAACCCAGGAGTCTGGAGACATCCCCTCTGTTCCTGGGGGGGGTTCCCCGCCAGGGGGAGTTGCCGTACGCATACCACCTACACTGCACTACGTATTGGCCACCCATTCCGTCATTTGCCATTTTTCTGCTGCGATACCGCACTCGCAACACATTTCCTTGTCTCTTCTGGGAATGCATCTGCTTTCCCCTTCTCTTCCTACTGTCTCACCCGATCCAAAACCACAGTCCGATATCACCTGTACTCTATACGGCCCGTTGCTCTTCTCCGTCCGGTTCAGCCGTCGTCGCTGTCATTGCCGTTGACGTTGCTGGGGCTGTATTCTCTCGCTCAGGATTACAACAAAGCTGACAAGCTCCGGCATCGCCTCACACGCAACAGAAGACACAATGCCCTCGGCCGTCGCGCCTTCGGACCTGTCCATGAATCTGAGCGATACCGACGACTATCCCCCAGCCGCCCCCGAACTCCTACACGACCTCAAGCACGACAGCTCCGTCCTCGCCCTCGCCGTCAGCGCCGAGAACGAACGCATCTACGCCGGCACCCAGGATGGCGAGATCGTCGTGTGGTCCCTGGCCACCTTTCACCAAGAGCGCATTGTTCAGGCTCATAAGCGGAGCCTGCTGAGCCTGTTCCTGACCCCCGACGGCTCCAAGCTCTTCTCGAGCGCCGGCGATCCCATCATCAACGTCTGGTGCCCAAAGACCATGACCCGCCTTTACGAGATCTATAGTACCTACGACGTTGGCGACATCTTCTCCGTCGCCTACAGCGCCCAGCACGACACCGTCTACCTCGGCGCCCAGAATACCTCGATGCAATGGGTCAATCTTGCCGATCCGAACAACCGCGTGACCCACGACTCCTCGCAACACCCTGACCGACGCAACCACCGATTCTTCGACTCGAGGGCAGTGGGAGGAACATCCACCCCGCGCCGCAACGACGAGAGATGGAGACTGATCCCGCGGTCAGAGAAGGTGGTCGAGATACGTCCGGGAGCTCTGCAGATGTTCGCACACTATGGCTACGTCTACTCGATGCTAATGGCCAAAGGGCCCACTGTCCTCGTCGAAACGGACGAGGAGGTGCTCATCTCTGGCGGGGGCGACGGCACCATCAAGCTGTGGAAGCTGGATGCTGAGGGAGACGACCAGGCGGCCGAGAACGACCGTGAGCCGGGTCTGCAGGAACTCATGTCGCTCGGCGCCGACGATGCGGAGTCCGTCATGTCGCTGGCCATTGACGGGTCCTTTCTGTACGCCGGCAAGCTGCAAGGTGTTATCGAGCTGTGGGATTTGGACACCAAATCAAAGCTCAGAGTCATCAAGGGACACAAGGGCGACGTCATGACCCTGCAAATGGGATGGGGCTATCTCTTGAGCGCCTCGCGGTCGGGGTCGGCGAGCGTAAGCCTCCCAGCCGGTCTCGCTTACCGCTTGCTAACGACATTGTAGAAACACACAACTGCCCACTATGGAAAATACCAGGACAAGCAGGCGGCTGCGAACATCAGCCAAAAGTACCAGTGCGTCGCACGCTGGAAGGCCCACGAGGGCAAGGTCTTGTCATCGGCCGTGACGACCTACAACAACAGACAATACTACATCACTGGGGGCAATGACGATGATGTTGCCATCTGGCACATTGACTGCTCTCCCTACGAGGAGCAAAAGGACGTCGAGGAAGCCAACGACGTCATGATCAAGACGCTCGGCGAGTTTGTCTCCTACCGGACCGTATCATCACGACCCGAATTCGCTGAAGATTGCCGACGCGGTGCGACGTTTCTTGGTTCATTGTTCAAAAGGCTCGGCGGCCATGTCGAGATGCTGAGCACGGAGAGCAGCCCTCACAACCCAGTCGTTCTGGCCAAGTTCGCCGGCACATTGGAGCCAGCCGAAAAGAGGAAGAAGATCCTGTTTTACGGCCATTACGATGTCGTGCCCGCCGACACCAAGAAGAGCAAGTGGGAGACGGACCCCTTCCAGATGAAGGGCATCAACGGTTACTTGTACGGCAGAGGCGTCAGTGACAACAAAGGCCCGATCATGGCCGCTCTGTACGCGGTGACGGATCTGCTCCAAGCGAAAAAGCTCGCCAACGACATAATCTTCCTAATTGAGGGCGAGGAGGAATCAGCCTCTCGCGGGTTTAGAGAAATCGTCCGCAAGAACAAGGACCTGATCGGCGAGGTAGACTACATCCTCATCGCCAACAGCTACTGGCTTGACGATGAGGTTCCGTGTCTAACCTACGGTCTGCGCGGTGTTCTGCACGCCACAGTTTGTGTAGACTCCCATCTACCCGACCAGCATTCCGGCGTAGATGGCTCCTACATGAACAACGAGCCTCTGTCCGACCTCACCTACACGCTGTCAAAGCTGAAGGGCCCTGGCAACAAAGTCCTTATACCCGGATTCTACGATGACATTCTGCCCATCACAGCAGAAGAGGAGACGCGCTACGACGATATCGCATCGACACTTATTGCGCAGGACCCAGAAAAGGGACTCGCCGACAAGCTCAAAGCCGCTTTGATGGCGCGCTGGAGAGAGCCCAACCTGACGATTCATAGATACAAGGTCTCGGGGCCGGACGGCAGCCTGGTCAGCAGCCACGCGAGCGCCAGCATCAGCTTGCGTCTGGTGCCGGGCCAGGAGGTCAACGACGTCATCTCGTCCCTGAGTGCGTACCTCGAGAGCGAGTTCGCGACGCTCGAGTCCAAGAACTCGCTCACCATCAAGGTGGACAACAAAGCCGAGCCCTGGCTGGGCGACCCGACCAACGCCATCTTCCAGACGCTGGAGGAGGCCGTCGTGCAGGCGTGGTCTTCCGTGTTCAAGAGGAATGAGGGCGACGACGACGACGACAACGGCGGCGGCGCCGAGGGGGCATCGGGACCGAAGGACAAAAAGCCTCGCAGACCGCTTTACATCCGCGAAGGCGGTTCCATCCCGGCCATCCGGTTTCTCGAGAAGGAATTCAGCGCCCCTGCCGCGCATCTTCCCTGCGGGCAGTCGAGCGACTCGGGCCACCTGGACAACGAGCGGCTGCGGGTGCTGAATCTGTTGAAGAGCAGGGAGATTATCGGGTCGTTGTTCGCCCGTCTGTAGATTGGATGCATCGAATTTCAGACCGGGGGGGGGATCTAGGCGTTTCGGTGGGGAGGGAATAACGATAGACTGTGTGCTTTTAAGGATCTGTACTAAAAAGAGTAGATGGATACCCCAAAAAAAACTTCAGGACATTACTAGACATAATCTGCTTCATCTGGCTATCGCGCAAATATGGCGAGCAAATGCTTCCAAAGCAAATTCAGTGAAAAGACTGGAAACTGCTCAGATCCACCGACTTAAGCAAGATCAAGACAATACACAATGCAGGATTCATGTGATGTTCCATCTTTGCGCATCTTCCATGAAATATAGAAAGTCATCGTGCCGTGGGCTATTACGATGTGCGTTTATGCACTTGATACAAGTCCTCATTGTATTATTGTTCCAAACCTGATTTTCGATTGCTCTGGTGAGGCAGGGGAGGATGGTTCCTACTCGTCCGGAAGCCGGTAGAGGCCATCCCCGCTGGCAAAGGTTCGTCCTTTGGTGATGCCCGTCGCCATTTTCTATTTGCGGGTGAGGGTGGTGACGTTTTTGTTGATGGCGAAGGTCGTCCTATATTGGATTGCAGGGCTACCCGCAGATGTGCTTTGACTTATCGCGCGGCGTAAGAGGGGCACAAGCCACTGGGGAGGTCGGGGTCGGGCTTGGGGCCCGAGGAGCCCAGCAAGTGTCAGATTAGTCAAAGCCGGAGAGTTATACGCCGAAGGCATCGGCCGACCCCTTCCCCTAGTGACCCCAGTCCGACCAGGAACGCATCGAGAAGCGCTCGCCTAGTCAACCGTACTTCCTCAGACCCGTGTCGCTTCTCTTGCGCTCAAGTAGAAGTAGAAAGCTAGCTGACAGGTTGAGGTGCCACCACTGCGTGTTTCGAAAGAGTGAAGGGAGATCCGGCTCATCAAGGAGCTGTTTCTGTGATGTTGGGTCTGGGGAAGAGCTGTAGATGAGCAGCTTAGGTCGTGATTACCGCCTGCGCAGTCGAGACACACTTTATCGTCTCCCGTCCTCTAATCTGCCCAGCTACCCCTTAGCCTTTACTCGCCTTCGGAAACCCGTTTTTGATCTACCCGGAAAGATCAGTCGTGGTTGTTTAGGTTCCGGATTAGGAGGCCAGCATGCTCTCTTGGCGTTGTTGTCCTTGTCCGTGCTGCTTGTACTCGACCCTTTGCATGTGATCCGGCAGCCCGGATGATTAGCTAAATTATCATAGAAGACAGGCGGCAGCGGAATGGAGGATCCAGCCGGGATTTCAATCAGACCGAATCGTAGCTATTTCTGGTAAGATCAAGTCCAGGGCCCTTAGAGTTTGTGCGATATGCGCTTCTTGAGTTTGCTTGATGGCATTGCCCCAGAAGCAATCCTCGATAGTCTAGTGGTGAGGATATCTGCTTGTCACTGCAAAAGCAGCAACTCGCAGGGGACCGGGGTTCAATTCCCCGTCGAGGAGTTCTTTTTGCCAGTTGTGCCTTGCATCATGGCTTTGAATGGCGTCCTCGAAGTGGTTGTCGTCGTCTTGCTCTCCCGACACACATATCTGCATAGAGAAGCAAGGGCACTGTTTTTATGCCTTTTCTGGCTAATGCATGCACGCACAACTGACTCGTCCCCCCCCCCCCCCCCCCCCCCCCCCCCCCCCCCCCCCCCCCCCCCCCCCCTCTCCCCCCCCGCTGGCGTGATCCGAACATCGGCCACGCTCATACCGAAACCCATGCCGTCGAGCTTCCCGATTCGGCCGTCCTCGGGGGCTTATCTTATCACCCGGCAACGTACGCCGTCCGACAATCAGACACCGATGTGAGAGCCGGTATAGATAGGGACGAGATATTCATGAGCGTGAGTCGGCATTCCGTTCCACCAAACAGCCGAAAACCTCACCAAGGACACCAAGCACATTTGACAGTCTTCGCAATGGAGTACAAGCGCCAGCCGCCAGCCACCGCCGCCGCCGTCAAGGTGAAGCCGCGTCTCATCATCCACGGCGGCGCCGGCAACATCAAGCCGTCGAACCTCGCGCCGCCCGAGTACGAGGCATACCGCCGCGCCCTTCTGACGATTGTAAGTCTCGCATCTCAATTCAGTCCCTGCCCCCCGCCCTCGTCAAGAAGAGGGGGAGGGAGGGGAGAAGAGTCCTGCAGCCTGCGGGGGAGTGCTGACGCGAGACGCAGATCGGCAAGACGAACGCCTACCAGACGACGCCGCTCGCGTCGACGGCCCGGCTGCCCTCGGCCCTGGACACGGCGGCGCACGCCGTGGCGCTGCTCGAGGACAACCCGCTCTTCAACAGCGGGCACGGCGCCGTCTTCACGCGGGACGGCATCAACGAGCTCGAGGCCTCCGTCATGGTCTCGCGCGGCCGCAAGAAGCGCGGCGTCGGCGTCACGGGCCTGCGCCACGTCAGGAACCCCATCCTGCTGGCCAAGGCCATCCTCGAGCACGGCGACGAGGACTTGGCCCCTCCTCCTCCTCCTCCTCCTCCTCCACGGCGTCCACCCCGGGCACCGCCGCCGCCGCCGTGGACGTGCCGAACGCGCAGGGCCACACGCTCCTCCACGGCGAGACGGCCGAGACGCTGGCCCGGCAGTACGGGCTGGCGCTCGTGGACGCGGGCTACTTCTTCACGCAGAGGCGGTGGGACGAGCACGTCCGCGCGCTGGAGCGCGAGAGGAAGGGCCAGGGGCTGAGCACGTGGAGCGCCGACGAGTTCCTGCCGCAGGGCACCGTGGGCGCCGTGGCGCTGGACGAGGACGGCGTCGTGTGCGCCGCGACGAGCACGGGCGGGCTGACGAACAAGCTGACGGGCCGCATCGGGGACACCCCCGTCGTCGGCGCCGGCTTCTGGGCCGAGGAGTGGGTAGAGGACGGCGACCCGACGGGCGCCTTTGGCGGCGGCGGCGGCGAGAACGGGCTGGTGGTGCTCTCGGACGCCCTGCGGGGGCTGATGGCGGACTGCCTGCCCTCGCTGCGGACGTACGCCCCCCTGCCGACCGGGCTCGGGCCTCCGACGACGAGGACGACGACGACGACGACGACGCGCGCGATCGCGGTCTCGGGCACAGGCAACGGCGACTCCTTCATGCGGGTGGCGGCGGGGCGGACGGTGGGCGCGGTGGCGCGGTGGAAGCCGCTGTCCGGGGCCGAGGCGGTGTCCTTCGTCTCCGGGCCGGGCGGCGAGCTGCAGAAGAGCGCGGGGGGGCGGTGGGGCGTCACCGGCGAGGGCGAGGGCGGCGTCATCGGCGTCGAGGTCGCGGTGGCGCGGGACGCCGCGGGCCGCGTCGTGGGCGCGCGGTCGGCCGTGCTGCAGGACTTCAACTGCAACGGCATGTACCGGGCGTGGGTCGGCGACGACGGCAGGGCCTACGCCAAGATCTACCGGGGGGGCGTCGAGGGCGTGGGCGTTGGGGAGCTGTGCGAGAAGTGGTGAGCCCGCTCTCCTGGATCCCTGGGCCCGGATTAGATTTCCCCTTGTGAGTTTGCTTGGATCTTTAGCATTCTCAGGGGGGACACGGTCGATGAAAACCAAGGAGTAGGTGGCGAGCTTAGTGGTACAATATTTGAAAACATGTCTATCCCACAGGTTCAGTACTCCTATCAAACATAAAAGGGGGGAATGCCGTCCTGTTCCTCAGATCCAAGTACTGGTCATGCCCAAGCTATCCCCTCGAGTCTGCCCAGACATATCAAGATCCCGCACGCCCTCGACTAGTCCCCCGCGTCTAATCATCTTTCTGGGAGGGGTGCGGAATAAACTGACCGTCCCTCTTCATCCCCATCCCCCCCAGTGTGTCCAGTCTCCGGCAAGTGAGAAACTTTTTATAGTACATGGAACGCCTCTTCCCGCTCTTTTCCATATGCAGATTAAAACGGTGTCGTTCGATTTTGGTGGTTAAAAAAAACAGTGTAGGTCGGGGCATCCTGAAAGCCGGGGGTGGATGAGGCGCCGAGCCGGAAGAGTAGAGAGGGGTTGGTGTTGTGTTGTAGTTTTTTTCGTGGGGCGGCCGCTGGATGCCGCCTCTCGATAAATGGAATATTAATAGAGACAGAGTCGGTTCGTCTAGGCCAATGCTTTCTCGTTCGAAGGCGGGGGCTGGGGCATCTGCGGTCGAATCGTCAGTGACTTTCCTCTTCCGAGGTTGGGATATGGGGGAGGGAGATCCTCCTTCCAAACTCACCTCCAGCTTCGTGCTGCCGGCAAACATCTTTTGGAAACCGATGCCGACTCCTTCGATGACTGCGAGAAGGATCGCGCAGCCGATGGCACCGTTACGGGCAGCCTGTATTTTTCCCCCCTGGGTCAGCCGACGCGACGCAAAACAAAAAAGCCCGGATGTGTACGAACCTTGTATCCGCCACGGATGGCAAGAGCTCCTCCGGTGAAGAAACCGGCCGTAATCTATGATTCGGCGTCAGAAAACATCGACAGAGGCAAAGGGGAGCAACCCCCCCCCCCCGGCCAAGTGGACTCTTACGCTGTTCCAAGGATCCTCCTTCTGGCGAATACCCTTGACGGCGCAGTCGAACGTTGAGAAAAGACCACCCCATACGCCAAAGTTGCCGCCGAGGACGGGGGCGCGCATCTTGATGGCCGAGATGGCACCGATGCGGCGCTCGCCGTACGGGCTGTTCCTGTAGCCCTTGATGCCGTGCCAGATCGTGCCGCCTATCGCGCCCATGGCAAACGCGCCGCCGAAGTCTGTTCCCTCAGCGTCAGTCTGTTGCCGTGGAGAGGGAGGGAGCGCGGACGGGTTCCGCGGTTTCAAGAGAGTATGGTGTCACCGACCATTGAGGATAACCCAGGGGCAGGGGTCGCGAGTGTGATCCATGGCGAATGTGTTTGTGGCTGTGGGTATCGTGGACGTTCGTTCGGGCAATGGGGAGGAGGAGGACGGCGGGAGACTTGTCGGGGTTAGAGCGGACGGGTTTTAAGCTGTTTGCGGCTCACGTGCGGCGGCGGGTGGTGGTCGTGGACGTGGGAATTTCCGGTGATGGAGGGATTCTTTTGTGACGCGATTCCGAGATTTAGCTTTTGCGGCCGTGGTGGACGTGCATGCGGTTTGGGGGGGGGCGGAGTGAGTGAGTGAGTGACGAACATGTCGAAATTTTTCGGTCGGCGGCTTTTCGGAAATTCCGTCTGTTCTTTTTTCGGCGATTGCTTATCGGGGCTCTTGCCGGGACCTCTTATCGGGGCCTCCCAGGGAGCTATCTCCCTAGGTACGGTACCGGGATACTTGCCCAGCTGGGTAGCTCTCCACTATCGGCGATGCAGAGACTCTCGTCATTGGCCTGAATGAGGAAGCTTGATACTGGCACAGGGCTTGTACTGTACCTGTACCCGGTACCTCTAAGCCTAGACTCTACATACATCATCCGTGGAAGAGTCACAGTCTCTCAGTCACAACCGTCGCAGCTCCGAATGCCGCTTTCCTGATGATTCAACATGGCTGAATGCGGGTTTCAACCCGAATCTTGCATACAGGGCTGCTCCCTCGTGAGGGCCAGCCCTGATCATGTTCCAGCAATTCAAGCCCTGGTCAGAGCAGCATATTCCAAGTACATCGACCGCATCGGCAAGGAGCCGGCCCCCATGAAAGCCGACTATGACCAACTCATCAAATCGCAAATGGTTTACGTGCTCAGGAACGACCAGAGCAGCCAAGTAGTTGGCGCCATTCTTCTTCGCCACGATCCCTCCGCGGAAGCACTCCACATAAACAACTTGGTCGTGGCCCCTGCCGCTCAGGGACACGGCCTCGGACGGGCTCTCATGACATGTGCCGAGGACGTTGCGAGGGCCTATCGATGCACAAATCTGCAGCTCTACACCAACGTCAAAATGTTCGAGAACCTCGTCTTGTACCCCAAAATGGCCTTCGTCGAGACGGAAAGGAAGACGGAAGACGGGTACGAGAGGGTCTATTTCCGCAGGGATCTGAAGGCGAGCAAATGATGTTATCGTTGATCCAAGACCCTGTCGAGCATAATCAGTGCAGCTATGCGTTCCATCGCCATTCCAGTCAGTCGATACATACCATACTTACCCAAGTGTTTGTTTGTAAATAATCAGACAGATCCTTGGCCGCCTTCTGTCGTGCAACAACACTTGCATCCGCGTAAGCCCAGAAAGGTATTTAACCCAGAGGCACGTGTACATGTATGTGCCTTTGTTGGCATGACCAATAACAAACCGAACTCCTCAATAAACCCACATTACATCACCCACCTATTATTGGTCGTTCTCAACTTCAACGTCCTGCTTCCAAGGTCCATCGACACAGCCAAGACTTATCCGTTGCAAATTTTGTAGAGTTAACTTCTGCTCTAAAGAAGAGGAACGAAAAAGACGACGGTCGCACATGGCTGCCGTAAACGAACAGGAAGACTCTCAGCCCGAATCTTCCTCAGAAACCTCGCCCCCTGCGTCCACCGTGACCGCCAACGCAACCCTTGGCGATGAAGACGGTGACGTCCCGTGGCCAGACCGCACTTTCCACATTATTGAAAGAACCACCTGTCGGGCGATAACCATCGTGGACGACAAGCCGGTGCTCCTGGATCTCAAGGCAGACCGCCACCCGAGCACGCTGTGGCACTGCGTCGAGAAGAACGGGTACTTTGGCTTCCAGAACCCGAGGTCCGGGCGCTACATCGGCCACGACAGCGACGCCGGCATCCGGACCGGCGCCGAGATGCGCGGCTGGGAGCTGTGGACGCCGCGGCGGCACCCCGCGGGCGGGTACCAAATCCTGTCGCCGCTGTGGTCCGACGCGCTGATGGTGCTCTGCGTTGCCGAGGACGGGATCGGTCTCGCCAGGCGGAGCCATGGCACGACTCTCTGGGACTTCATTAGGGTCTAGTTTGCTTGTGCGAGGGCAGATGAACCACAACTAGCGGAGGGAGGAACTTGTAATTATTACTACACGCTATCGGAGCAATACGGATCGACTTACGGTAGCGCCAGGAGCGTGACTCTAGTGTTTGACCCAATCAGTGATGGTTAGTGACTTTTGCTTCGCAACCCCCATCTTGGAATGACTTCAAGCTCTGCTAAATACTCTAGCACTTTTCCAAGTAGTCCCGTGACATTCCGCCACAAGCAACACCCACACTTCAACGGCGACGCCGGCACGCCGTTGTCTCATGGGGGCAGCACATGTCCATCAGGAACGTGGCGCCATATCTCCTCTACCTTGGAAGCGGAAGGCCGGGCCGTCGGCGCCAAGAGCGGGACCTTGGTCGCGACCCAGCCGGCGCTGGCGGGCACCGCTCCGTCCGCGTCCGGCCTGTGGTCCGTCGTCGGGAACCTGCACAGGACCCGGGCCACGAATGTCCGCTCCGCCGCCGGGTCCTTGCTGCACTCGAGCCTGTTCGCCGCCCGCGGGTCCCTCTGGCACGCGAACTCGGCCACGCCCTCGCACGTGAGCGTGCCGAACCCCTCGCCCCCCTTGGCCTCCTTGTACTTGCAGTACCTCTGGTCGAAGAAGTGGCCCTCCGCGCCCAGCGAGGGGGGCCACGGGACGGTCTGGAGGCTCAGGGGCGTCTCGGGGAACATCCACCCCTGCGGCTCCTTGCCGCAGGGGTCGTGGTCCACCTGGTCGCCCCCCTTCAGCCCGACGGGGAACATCCACCACGCGCCCTCGATCAGGAGCATCCCGTTGTAGTCGCGCATGACAGTGTCCACGTAGTAGATGGCCACGGCCTGCGACGGGTCCGGGCCGGGCGGCCTGCTCGTGGTCTTTGCGGCCGTTTTCGAGCTCGGCGTGGCTTTGGCCGTGGATGCTGTCTTGGGGGGCGTGGACGAGGTGATTGGGATCACAGTAACGACCTCCGACCGTGTGGTTGTTGGGCGTTTGACCGTCACCTCTACTGTTGTGAAGATTGTCGTTGGTTCCAATGGACTTTTGGCGCTGGTGGAGGCCCGCAGAGTCGTGGTATTGGCAGGTGCTGGGGGAGGTGTGTTTTTGATTGGGGTCGTCGGTACCCGTAGAGTTGTGGTGTTGATACGGGCGGTCGGAAGAGAGATGGGCGGGGTTGCCGGTCCTCGTGCGGACGTAGGAGAAGCCGCAGGGGGCGCGTCTTTGGCGGGAACCTCGCAGACGGACTCCTGTCTGCGCCCAGGCCGCGTACCAGATCCCGGCGGCGCGAAGAGCTGGTTCCTCAACGGCTTCCAGGCATCCGACCGGTCGCCGACAGGCTGCCCCTCGAACCACAGCCGCCACTCCGCCCTTTCGTTGCAAGTCCCGGCGGGCTGGTATTGCAGCAGAAACTTCCCCCTGACGGTGTTCCTGCACATGAGAGCCATGTAATCTCGGAGGTTGTACTCTTTGCCGTTGTCGTCCGTCATGGTCTTGCTCCTCTCCCACTTTGTCGTGTGCTCCGACTTTGGGACGTACGCGTTGTAGTCCAGCACCTCCAGAGGGATATCGCCGAACAACCTGGCTATCTCCTGCTTCAGCCTCTCGACCCGCTCCGGCATCCGGATCGTGCCCCGCTGATGGTGGATCTGGTTGAGGACCTCGTAAGGAATAACGCGGCCGTCGGGCTCTCTGTAGACATAGGGGGACATGCGGGCGCGCGGCGTGACGATGAAGGCCCGCATGTTCAGGCTCGAAGGCGTGTCGGTGCCTTTGGGGTCGTCGCCAAACATGACCCCCACCTCGCCGAGCTCCGGGTGGTCCTTCAACTCCGCCATGCCGTACTCGTAATACTTGTAATTCGGGTCGCTGTGTGTCATCCCGCGGGGGAGGTACCCGTCAACCATCTGGTTGAACGAGGTATGGGGGTCCGTGTTCAACAGGATGGTCTCCCAGATGTGGCTCACCCATGCGCCGCGGCGGGAGACCAGAATGATGCTGGTGCAGCCGTACAGGCCTTGGAGCGCGAGCGCTTCCACGCTGCTTTCGAAGCGGACCCAGCCGGCGCTCAGGGGGTAGCCCCCAAAGTGGTGGACGAGTTTCGGGCTGTACGACGGTCGGTCTTCTGTGCCTTGCGCTATCTCCTGGATCTGGTCGGCAATAAAGCCCTGGTGGTCCGGGTAGTCGGACGGGTCTGGCCACCGGCCGAGCTCGGGGTTGCCTCGCTTTGTGAGATCTTTCGCGTCGGTGACGGGTCTTATCTCCCGCTTCACGGGGCAGACTCGTTTACCGCACGTGTCAGGACCACACGGTGGTACGACTGGCGTCGGGGTCCCCGTTATCGTCACGGTAGTTGTTTTGCCGAGGACACTACACTCGGTGGCTGTCGTGTAGGCCGTCGTCGAGCATGACGCATCGGCACTGTTCCCTTAAAGCGATTCGCATTAGCTGATCTATCGTCTCCTCAATGTCTATATCAGACCTACCTTTCGTCACTGAGCAGAATACGCTTCTGTGGGTAGCAGTAATGGTATCAGTGCACGACGACGAAGTTGAGGTTGTTGTTGTTGCCTCCCGCTCAGACTTGGCGGGTTTCTCATCGTCATCCTTGTCCTCGTCTTCTTTATCTTCTTCTTTGTTGTCCTTCTTATCGTCTTTTTCGTCGTCCTTCTTGTTTCCCTTATTATCCTCCTTGGGCGGACAGTTGCCGATTTTCAGCCCGAAAAGCTGGATACAAAACTGCGGGACATCGATCTGAATGTTTGGCGGGAAGGTTATAAAGCAGTTGAAACAGATCATTGGGGGGCCGGTAAAGGGAATGATGACTAAACCCAGCTGGCGATTAGCAGCAGAATCGACAAGACGCTCAGCCGAGACTTACTTGGGACGATCGTGGGGTGGTTGCTGCCTGGAGAGGTGGTTGTAATATACGTCGGCGAGGTGTAAGTAGCTCTCTCGATGGTTAGGAGGCTTACCCCTGACGGCAGGGTAGTCAAAGTCACATGCGGTTCATCAGTAAGAGCTCCCGAACCGGTCACGGTTGAGGAAGCTTTGGCGGTCGAACCTGAAATAAGGGTCCCCGAACTCGTCTGAATGTTGCTACCCGTTGTTGTACCCGGCGACTGACCCTTTGAACCAGAAAGAGAGGCAGTACCATTTGCTACCATAGACGTGGATGAAGCCAGGCCTCCCATGGACTTGGAGGATGGGGAGTTTAACAAGAATGTCAACTTTGATGTTGAAGTGCTTGCCAGCAATGTTGGTGCCGAGGTTGGCAGCTGGACGGCGGATACACTCGTCGAAGAGGGTGTCGTCGCCGCCGCCGGGAGTGTTACCGATGGATTGGGAGTTTGAATTACGGTGACTTTCGTCTCGACTCTTGTAACTGTAGTGTTACTCGATATGATTCCGTGGGTGCTTCCTGCCCCAGGTATGGATATTGTCGACGAGATGCTTCTTGACTTCACATCCGTCTACAGGAGCCAGTCAGTTATCTCATCTGCATCATGCAAGCCTGCCTGTAGCTTACCGTCGTGTCATTTGACCTTGGAGGGGCCACCGGGAGGATGCAGAAATCGATTCCCGCCCGGCACGAGGCCCGGGATGGTGTAGCCCCGGCGGTGCTGTTCTCAAAACGGGGAGCATTGCGAAGTTGATCCAGGTTTGGCTCTGATTCTGCAAGAGATAGTACATTTTCGAACGCCCCCAAGAGGAGCAATAGGGTGAGTAGAAAACCAGCCATGTTGCAGGAGGACTCGGGAACACTTTGGCACGAGCCCGAAAACGTGTCGGTATAGAGGGCTGCGCGAGGAAGCAGTCTCGACGGCGGGAATGTGCCGATCGACATACGATAGTTTTTAACATTGTGTAGGTGACATAACCATTTTCTAGATGGCAATTACTCCGATGGACCTCCATGAACCGGTTTGAGTTGCGAGACTGATGGGCTCGTATTCCTCTCTTTCAAAAGCACAGGAGATGAGCCGAGTACCTTTCAAACTGGCCATGTTCTGGGCTACAGAGTGTTACACAGACACTGTCAAAGTGCGACATATAATCATCCCGAAGTTTCTAATAAGGGAAGCCGTCCATTCACAAACACATGAATCGCATATGGCAAAGAGTAATGCCAAACTTTACACAACATCGAGGCTACGAGAGCCAAAGAGATCAATACGATTTCAGCCTGCTAGAAGCAATACGCCACTTTGCTCTTTGTGATGAGAGCCTGGCAGAGTCCTCCTTCGCTAAATGTGACAGGCTACTGGGTGGGTTTAGATGTTTGTAACACCCAACGTAAGCGCCATGGAAAGCAGCTTCTTTGTATTCCGCCTTCCTTGCACCCCTCGAAGCGAAGTGATACCTGCGCGCGGTGTTACACACGCAGATGTTACCACGTACCAACCTTTCCTCTTGAACAGGGCGATGCGTGGGGAATGCCACACGAAGCAGCACTGTATATTTATAGCAGCCCACGCCACGCTTAAAGGGATATACGAGTAAACATGTAGACAAGGAAAAGGGGATTTGGAGAAGCATAGCGAATAATCAGTATAGGAAGATCGGATGCTAGATTGCAGAGACAAAACATATATTCAAACGTCTTTTGAGCCTATGGAGGCAAACGATTCTGTCTGGGTTGTCCACACACTTACTTATTAATGATGGATCAAATGCAGCAGCGAAGTTTCAATAGGACTGCTCATGATAAATACAAACTCTCAGGGCTCACCCACGAGCTTGCCATGCCTATAGGCTAAAGCGAATGAACTCACGAGGTTATCGTCGTCTCACAGGCGGTGACGAGCGTAACCAAATCTAATAACGAGAATGTCCCTGGTCCCCTTGACACACCAGTAACCTTTCTTCTGTAGTGGCCTGCACTAAATCCGTATTTACTCGGATCACCATGATAAGAACACGTGCAAGCTTGTGTCTGCGAAAAGTGCGGATCACAGCACCATACAGCCTTCTAACATTAAGAAAGACCAGGTCTGTTTCTGTAGCCCAGGAATTGAATACGAGAATACTCAAGTAGATAAAATTATGAGAAAAGACTAAAGAAACAGTCCGGTAATCTAGCAGTCGCTGCCAGTTTCAAAAGGGTTGTGTTTAGGTTAAAGACCAACTGCCACGCTCATTCAATTTGATCGGCTTTTCGTCTAACCGGTCTGATATGGCATAGTGGGGTTCTCCGGCCGCGGGGTAGCTTGGAGGCGAGCCGGGATATCATGCATGACGCACCTCAGCAATTCTTTCCGGCGGCGGCATCTCGCGGCTTCAGCCGTAGGATCTTTCTTCCCCAACACCTCATACTTCATTCCTTTCCGTCCGGTCGAACAGTCTTGCAATGGATCCCGAGCCAAGCCTAAAAGTCATCATCGTTGGCGCGGGAATTGGCGGCCTGACATGCGCCATTGCGTGTCAACAGGAGGGATTCGAGGTGGTGGTTCTCGAGAGAGCCAGCAGGGTCATACCAGTAAGTCCGCCGGAACGCTCGCACTAGTTGTTCGTCTCGCGATCCCCGGATTTCAAACGCCCTGACCGCCATGTCGTAGATGGGCGCGGGCATCCAGGTGCCGCCAAACGGTACAAAAGTGGCGCGGCAGCTCGGGTTTCTGGACAACCTACGCCGGGTGGCAGACACGGTTGACGCGGTGGAGCTCCGCCGGTTCAAGGACGGTAAGAGGCTATGCGGGCTCACAGAAGCACAGTGTCGAAGGAGTTACGGCGACCCATGGATGGTCGCACACAGAGCCGACCTTCATAGCGCGCTGTGGCGGACATGTCAAGAGCGGGGGGTGAGCCTCAACTTGGGCATGGAGGTCGAAAGAATAGACATCGAGAATGATACTGTGTACATGGAGGATGGAGATGAGATAAGCGGTGATCTCATCATTGGTGCTGACGGTATGGCCGCTTCGATGATGCCTGATGGAAAGAACCATCCTTAACATGAGCAGGCCCTCTGTCCCTGTGCCGCGATCAGTTTCTTGGGACGCCTTCGCCCCTGATGGAGACGGGTGACGTGGCCTATAGGGCAGTGCTTCCGATTGACCACCTCAAGGCCCTTGATGACCCCGAAATCAATCATCTCTGCGAGCAGAACAAGGTTTTGATGTGGCTGGGTCCGGGTCAACACACTATCTTTTACCCTGTCAGGGGCGGACGAGAGATTAACCTCATCTTGATCAGGCAGAAATACAAGGAACCCGACCACCCGCACATTGAGGGCGACGTTGGAGAGATGAGGGACTTTTATGCCGGGTGGGATGAAACGTGAGTATAATCCTGTATCTTGCTACTGCAGAATGTCATGATGTGGCTAGAACTGAGCTTTTTTTTTCTTTTTTTTTCTTTTTTGGCTGGGTTTGGGCTACTTGGGCACTCACACCTCGCAGACTGAGGAGGATTATGTCTTCGGTACCCCGAGTTCAAAAGTGGAAGATCCGCACGCCGCCCAAGGTAGTACCAGAAAGCAGGGTATGTACGCGCAGTTGCCTTTCAAGACCCATCTACGGTATACGAAACTCAGGGACGTAAAGGATCATTTTGTTCTCCTGGGCGACGCCTTTCACTCGAACCTCCCCTACCAGGCACAAGGCGCAGCCATGGCCATGGAGGACGGCGCATTCCTCGCCAAGCTGCTCGGCCTAGCGAAAGAACACGTACGAGACAAATCTGCGAGAGAGAAAGCAACGACACCGGGACACACCGAGAAAGACTTGAGAGACGAATCCGGGGGGGGGGCCGAGCTCAAGAAGTTGGTCCCCGCCGTGCTTCAAACATATGGGGCGGCCAGAGGGACGCGGGCATCCGACGCACTTCGCGGCGAGGGTCGCACGGAGCCGCTTCGGAAATGGTTCCATGTGCCTGACGGACCCGAGCAAGAGACGCGGGATGCCGAGTTGGCGGGTTGTGATGTCGAGGACGAGTCGTCGCACAAAACATGGCGACTGCACTGCGATTCGGTACTTGGATATGACGCGATTCGCGAAGCTACCGAGGTGGCCAAGACCAACTTGAGAATCGGATGAGGTATGCTGATGTGTCTACACTCATTACATGCTCAGCAAACGAGGCGCAACGTTCTATATACAAGATGATCAAACTTTTGATGGTTTTCCAAGTGCCACTGTCAAAACCAATCGACCGATAATAACTCCATGATGTAATCCAGAAAGCAGCGCCCATTCGTTCATTGGACCAAAATGCTTTTCCTGATCCCCATTTAAGAAATGCTCAATGATGGCTGTCATGGGCTCGTGAACTCATAAGGTCTCAGGCGTCTCTCGTATACTTTGACTTTTGGCGCCAGACGTGACCGTATCTCATAACAAGCACCGATATGGGCGCCAGGCAAATGCTAAAGGCACCGAGCATCGTAAATCCCCACCCGTATCCGAAGCTCTCCACCAAGGGCCCGCTGGCCAGGGGAAGGAAGGTGCCGGCGAGGCATCGCGTCACGATGACGCCGGTCATTGCGGAGGCGGAGTACAGGCCAGAGGCGTCGACGACGTAGGCCGAGATCGGCAAGGAGCCGATCAACATGGTGAAGCCGATCATCGCGACCGACAGCAGGAGGTAGCCCACGGGGAGGTGCAGCTCCGCAATCCAGCCGTATGCGATGATGGTCAAGGGCAGGGTGAAAGCGCCGATGACGGCCAGCGGGAGACGGTACTCGGGGCGTCCTACCGGGTCGTTGCCGCGCAGCGCCGTGTAGATCCTGTCCAGACTGAAGTTGGCGGCTATGACGCTGACGAAGGACCCGACGCCTGGCTTGTGTTAGGGACGGACTTGGCCGCCAGACGAGCCACGCGTGGACGTGTTGGATCGGGGAACTTACTGAACGCCATGAACGACAGGCCGGTGAGGGCGGGGGAGAAGCCGTAGATGTCCTGGAGAATGACGGGCAGGCTGATGGACATGACGTAAAAGTAGGCAAAGGTGATGCAGTTGAAGAAGGAGAGGCCCATGAGGACGCCGGACCCGAAGAGCACCTGGAAGGGCCGCTTGACCGACTCCCAGAGCTTCAGCAGGCCCTTGTGGTCGTCGACGCCGGCCGGGTGCAGGGCCGGCGCGTCCCCGTCGGCGCGGCGGGCGGCGCGGCGGCGCAGGATGGCCATCTTGTAGGTCTCGCGGAAGCAGGTGAGGAAGAGCAGCTCGCAGAGGGCGGCGAGGGCGGCGCTCATCCACAGGACCTGGCGCCAGCCGAGGGTCTGGGCGATGGCGCCGCTGATCATGGGGCCGACGGCGCCGCCGAGGAGGGGCGCGATCATGACCATGCTCATGGCGGAGCCGCGGCGGTCCGGGTCGAAGATGTCGCCGATGATGGCGGGGTTCAGGACGTTGGAGGCGACGGCGAGGCCCGTGAGGCAGCGGGCGGCGATGAGGAGCGGGGCGCTGGCGCTGAGGGCGGCGAGGACGGTGGCGGCGATGAAGAGCATGTTGGCGGCGTTCATGACGGGGTAGCGGCCGTAGATCTCGGACAGGGGCGCGATGAGGAGGGGGCCGGCGGCCTCGCCGAGCTCCCAGATAGTGACGAGCAGGGCGCTCGCGGGCGAGTTGGCGCCGCCCTCATTCTGTTCCAGGTCCGCTATGATGTGCGCGGCGACGGGGACCACGGAGATGCAGGTGAAGGTGCTGAGAGTGCAATTGTCAGCTTTGGGGGGGTCGCTCTTCATGAGACGGTGCCCGACGAAGGACACTTATGCGAGGGGCGTACACTGTGAAAGCGGTGAGGGCCAGCAGACCGACAATAGTCCACTTGAAGGGCGTCGGCCACTCTCTCGGGTTGTCAGGGTCGCCGTTGAGGTCAAAATCAAGCAAATGCTTCGAGAGGTCCTGCTCGCAGAGAGGGTCCTCCACGAGCAAGGGCTGCTCCTCTGCCACTGTCGTCATGCTTCTTGTCTACGGCGGCGGGGATCGAGGTTTCTGGTCATGCCAGACGCATAAAGGAACGAGCGGAATTGGATGTTCAGTTAGTTTAAAGAGAACCAACCCAACCACCTGGATGCAAGCGTCTATTGCGTGCTCGTCCCACGCCAGGGACTAAGAACGAAAGAAAGAAGGGAAAAAAAAAAGAAGAAAAAAATTCGGTGTGGTCAGAGTGGGTGGCAACACCGGGCCGATGCTTGCCGTCCCACATGCATGTCAATGTCAGCCACTTATGTATACAAGATGATTCACTGCCTATGCAGCAGTGTTATGTACGGAGCGCCTCTCTGTGTACGTGCGAGCAGGCAAGCAGATGCCATTGGGCGTGGGGTGAATGTTTCCCTACTAAATTTACATCGTATGTTGTAGGAATGTTATCAGGCAAACGAGGTAACACGCTACACGTTGATATCATTGACTCCTGCCCTGCATTGTCTACCCCGGCAACGAAACGAACGGAGTCGAATTGTGTGAGATTAGATTGCCACACTCAGGGTCCTATGTCCGATCAGAAAGTTTCCCCCGAGGATCTGATCCGTATCTTCACAGCGCGACCTGCCGCTGATTGGTTGTGAAATCCGAGCATCCGTTCCGGGATGTTGCAGGGGGGTCTCGGACTCTCGGTGGTCCGAGTTACGGCGGCATGCAAGCTCTATCGGCACGTCGTCGTTGGCAGCGCGCCGAATCATCGGGACTAAAGCCGTATCTCACTAATCCTAGAACGGGGTTCTCTAGGAGAAGCTATCGCTCCTACGACCCAAACATTGCGCCTGAGGAGCGAACGCAAAAGACATTGGATAATCAATAACATCTCGGCTGCTGCGCATGCATACTCGGCATATTACATGTCCTCACTCACTGTCTCCTCATCGCACATACAACAGGAAAGCCTGGCCGACGCCTCCCCAGGTCCTTTTCATTCCTCAAAAACATAAGACCAACATAAGTTGAAGGCTAAATAGGTATTCTTGTGGGTGGAAAAACCAGTTCGTTGACCTGGTTTACAAAAATGATGGAGATTGGAGAAAGAGTGAGGGTTGCTGAGTTATGTGCTTCACAATGTAGGCCACTGTCAACCTGCCTAGCTGGAACGGTATACCTACTACTGACTGTATTATTTCGTAAAGGTAACGACTGACTAAATCAAGTCATCACTCAGCGATAGATCCTAATGCCTACTGACTTATTCACGGCTGACGCCATTGTGTACCCGTAACCCCGTTACATCGTGTCCCAGGAATTCAACGTACAACTCTACCATACGGGTCCACAAGTCTCATTAGACTAATACGGGACTTTTGAGCCTAGGAGAGCGAGATACCATCACGTGGAGAATATAATTCCTGCTTGTCTTGAGGTAAGGAAGGGTGTGTCGTCAGGACATGTCTCTTTTTACCGGAAAAGTAACCAGAAACGAACGTACAAGCTACCAAGACCCCACAAGATACCCCTGGGATGTGCAAAACGCTCCCGTAGAGCACAGACGACTCGGGAAAAGAGTGGCCTCTGGGAGAAGACGTTTCCAAAAGGTGGAAGCGCCTATTCTAGCATTGCCCAAGAACGAACAGACTCCATAAGGCCCAGCCCTCACTAATTATTGGAGACCCCTGGACCAAGACAAGTTCGCTCCTATCATGACTAATGCGGGGTGCGCTTGTTACGCAGCAGTGATCGAGAATCTTGCGAGATTCATATGCGTATTTACGCTCGGAACGAGGCTTCGAACGCTTAAGGAAGCCGCCGACGCAAAAGGGACACAAGGTCCGGTATTCTCGGGCAAAAGCACCCTAACAAGACATCAACTTCTCTAAAGCCAAGGAATGAGTGTGAGGCTAATTCATAGCGGCTTTGAACCCGCCTCCCCGCCCATCTTTGGGGGGCCCAAATTCGAATAACAGGGTTTGCGGTGCTAAGCGACCTGTCACAACTCATGACAACATAAGAGAGCGGCGACGACCAGGTTTCTTGCGTGAGCGTCACCCAATGATTGACCCTCGCGAAATAAGTGCTACATACAGCACCGTGGGAGCTCTCATACGCTGCCTGGGGAAGTCGCGAAACGAAAGCCCCGTACAGCTTCGTCTTACTTGAAACATACCCCGAAGTCATAGTGAAATGACATTAAGTCTTTCTACTGGGCTTTTTATGTTGATAGGCAGCGACGGGTAAGTTTAGCAGTTCAATATGAGTATTGTTTCTTGGGTAAATGTCTCTCCCTAGATAGGAGGAAACGGTGTACATGGATGCGAAGGGAAGGGGTCGTGTATCGAGACAACTACTGTGCTAGGTGAACTGACAACTGGAACGTAGGCCATAAATAGAAAACAGTTCAACTTTACCATTTTCTAACGCTCGTAGTTCTTCACATGGGATGGCTGGTGACTGAAAAATAGGTACATGGAGTGGAAAAGAAAGCCTACATAAGTACATAAAACTGAGAAGGGTTCTCAATGTCATGAAGAAAGGGGTTAGTCTATGTCACAATCGTGCCCGACCACTGGTATTGCTGAATCATATGCCGCGACGCAGGATGATGTCGCCGCTCCCCGACAGAGCGTTTTGACCCATGGCCTGCGACCAGTCCGTCCCTCAGCCCTACGCCACTCACAGGCTACAGCAATATGACAGAACCCTTTGCGGGCTAGATGGCTTTGCGCGTGGCGCTTTTCTGTAAGATTGATTTCCCTACGCCCGCAATATTATGATTTCCGGACTAAGTCTATCATCGCTAAAGACTAGTCTTGTCATAGCGGTGCTCAACAGCTTGCCCGGGCGAGGATCAAACACTCTAATCGTAGTGATCCTCCTTATGGTTTTTGACTTGCTGTTTTATTCAGAAGCCATGAACTTGGACTACTGACTTTAGACAGAAGGTTGTATTTTGGCATGTAGACGCGGTTAGCTCGTGGCTTGCTTCTGAGACGGAGCTAATTACATGAATTAGACCGGATCGTGGCGTGCCTCAGTCAAGATGCAGCCCGACGGTCAAGACTTAAAGGCCGGATGCTCCCAAACGTGATTTTGTTGCCCGTTTGAATCTCAAACTTATATGCTGGTCGATGTTATGCTCGCGGACCACGATGGATCTCACTTCTGGCAACGGCTTGCCTGTGCATCAACAAAGAGACTCTATCAACCAGTCTAAAACTATTCGGCCAGTCAAACAGTCCTCTGTTCCGGGCTCACCTATTCCATCACTTCTCAAAGCGCCGAACAGCCCGGGCAGGCCTGTTCAGATTGAGCCCCTCTCGCATCGAAATTCTCTGACCAAAGGCTGGACGAAGTTTGAAAACTATCAGCCTGGAACGGGGTGTCGGGAAATCGAAAGCGGCCACCAGTATCAAGACACTCCTCGTGCCTCTCAACAACAATGCATGCCACCCATCATCTTGGCTCATCATCGAAGAAAGCTCTTCTGGTGGGCTTTGCGGTATGCGAGCATCGTGGTTGTCGTTTTTGTCGCGTTCCTCGTCCCGGTCATCACTTTAGCCGACGATGCGGACATCTCAGAGGAAAGTACACCGCAAGCCATTGAGGCGAAGCGGTACCAGAACCTCGTGTTCTATATTTGCCTGTGGCTAGAAGTTACCTGGATCGGGGCCGTCGGCTCTGATCTCCTTGGTCTGGGTCTCCCTTACCTCTTCCGGTTCATGGCAAGGTGGGTTGTCAAGTATTGCAAGAACCTACACATGTAACCATCTCTAACCGGTCTTCTTAGGTATCTCAACTCGGCTCATCAGAGGTACTGGAGAGTGTTCAAGTTCATGAGAAGGCCGGTTGGCTTTCTTGGAACCACGCTTGTCACGTACATCTTCTTTGCTGCTGTGAGTTTAGTCGTCAACGATTGGCCGTCGGTATATCTGATTCTAACGCTTGGGTTGGTAGTGCATCAACGAAAATGAGCTCTTGGCCGTCAACATCAACAAAGCCCCGGATACCTTCGGCTGGGACGATGTGATCGCAGATATCTTGGAGCAACTGACCCTATGGGTTTGCTTCTACTTCCTTGAGAAGCTTTTCATATCCTACATCACGATCCACTACCACTATCGAGCGGATAACGTGAAGCTCAACCGCACCAAGGACCTGCAGAACGCTCTCATTACTCTATATGACGCCTCGGTATTTCTGCATCCACCTCACAGAGAAACGTTTGCCGAGGAGGACATGCTCATCCGCAACGCCAAAGGCGACGCCGATGGCTCGGGCCGTGTCAGGGTTTCCAGCTACCTCGCGCGGCTGGGCATCGACGGGTACAAGATGACCAGCCTCTTTGGCAACTTCATCTCCGCCGAGCCCAATGCCCACTGGCTGCGACCGGCGAGCACGTATGCGGTCATCGAACGCGCCTGGGCTAACCCGGTGTCGGCCGCAGCACTGGCGCGACGCATTTGGCTGTCACTCGTCGCCCAGGGCGAGCCTGGCCTCACAGTCGACGACATAATCGAGGTTCTCGGTCCCTATCGCAGAGATGAGGCCGTCGGGGTTTTCAAGACGATCAACGAGAACAACAGCCCTGACATTCGCATCGAGGAATTCGTCGGGATGGTCACCGAGGGCGGCAAGACCCGTCACGATATTTACCGCAACATGGACAGCATGGACCACTGCATCAACACTTTTGACTGGTTCTGTGTTCTGATTCTCGCCGCAGTCATGACGTTCTTCATCAGTAGGTCATGAGTGATGGCCCCCTCCATGCGTACAATTCTCACAAATTCTATAGTGGTCCAGTATGTGCCGGCCATCAAGCAGATCCAAACCATTCTTTCCAGTCTCGCCATCGGTCTTTCGTTCGCTGTGGGGCGAACGTTTCATCACCTCCTCGTCGGTATCGTCTTCGTATTCTTCGACCACCCCTACGACATCGGAGACGTGGTGAACGTCTACAACATGGGCTCGACCGCCGCCACCGCCTGCGCCGTCAAGCAGCAGTCGCTCCTGTACACCGTCTTCCGGCGCCTCGACAACGGCTGCGACCTCCAGATCTCCAACGACCGGCTGTCTCAGAAGCGGATCGAGAACTTCTCGCGGTCCGGCATCAACCGCCAGGGCCTCACCCTGACCGTGGACTTCAGGACCAGCTTCAAGGACATCGTCCGCCTGCGCGCGCTCCTGGAGGAGTTCCTCGCCGAGAACGCGCGGGACTACGTCCCGGACAGTCTCGGCCTGAACGTCGTCAACCTCCACGAGCTCAGCAAGATAGAGCTTCGTCTGGCATTCACGCACCGCAACAACTGGTCCGACGACAGGCTCCGCGCCCAGAGGAGCAACAGGTTCCACTGCGCCTTGGTGGCGGCCTGCAGGGCCATCCCGCTCTACAAGCCCGGCGGGCTGACTCCGAAGTCGGGCGAGAATGGCAATCCGATGTACACCGTCCAGCTCGATACCACTACCGAGTTGGGCGAAAACATCAAGAAGGAGAAGAATCGCCGACAGGGTCTGCGGTGGGACGACATCGAGATGGATGTACAGCCGAACACGGATCCGAACACGGCTGAGAACACGGCCACGCATGAAGATTCCGAACTAGCTAACTTGACGGAGGAAGATGCATTCATCAGATTTGCACGCCTCCCGACTGTCTCTGCGCGATCGGGTGTCAGTACTGCAATCGACGTCCCGGCCATGGCTACGGGGCTGCGACAGACCACCAGACACGTCGCGTAATTAAAGAAGAAAAAGGGGGAGGGGTGGCCGGGTGCGGGTTAAGGAATTGAGTTCGTCATTTTGCCCAACGGCTTGATGCTTGTTCTTACCGGTTCCAGGAAAATCAAAGGTTTGGTACAGATATTATGAAATGATTCCGCCCCGAATGGGATCGAAAGATGGTGTGTATATATGTTAGGGCTGTGCTGTAGAATATCGTTTAATCCTTATGAGCGATTCGGATTGTACCAAATAACATGCTCACAACCACACCTGATGTCTCTCCCGTAACAATAGTCCGAGTAAAAATCGAGTTAAACCACTGGAAATGAAATCAAATTACTTTTGAACTTGAAAGCTACCCAACGCCAGCTGAACGCAAGAGGACCAATGAATCGGCCAGCCAGTGGTAACCTTGCGATATGAGAACGCTCCTGCTCTCAGGAATACACCTCTTTGATTGCGAGTCTTTTTAGCATGCCGGAACACTTGAGACACTGGGCAGCCCAAGTGCCAATGTCTGTACGATAAGAGATTTTGTCCCTACCAAGTCAATATTAGAGCATATGTGGAGAGGAAATGCGTCGAAGTGCTTACGAGCAGAATTTGGGAAAGACAGGACTGTAGGCCACTTAAAATCCACCAGTCCACAGCTAGCTTGTCTTATGATATACTTGGCAGAGTCGTTGTATGTTACGTCGTTGCCTTGATGTGTAGATAAGGCTGTTGGGCTTCCGCGGCGGCGAATGCTTGTTGCGAAGGACCGTTTTGTTGTTCTGGTTGTGCCGAAGGCGATACCGCCATGTGATAGGAGACTAGCACCGCTCTTAGTAGCTTGACTTGATGCTGGCGGTCGGGGGGCCGGTAACGGCCGAGGAGGTATCTTGACAGGCCGTAAGATACGGGCTCCGAGGCGTGGTGCCGTTGCTCTCATGATGCTTGTGTTTGCGATCGTGTATTAGTTCCCCGCGAATGTGCGCTTGGGCTGCATAGGTTGTAGGGGGTGGCAATACTCGTTTTATATATTCAACGAAGTAAACTTCACATGATGTGATCTGGAGTTATCCGATTCGTTGATTCTTTCGGGAAAACAAGGAAGGCTGTAACCAGTGAGGCGGTGTCCTCGCATGGTTACACCGACAAATCATCAAAGCCGCACAGGGGTCAGCTTTGCGCCATAACTGGGCTCTGTCTCACACAACCTGCATTAGTCCATCAACACAACAAACCTTACCGAGTCATAAGGCCTCTGGCCCTATCGGGCTCAGAAAAACTTGCGCAAAATCATTATGCTCTTACGATTTTCATTCATTCCTGGAATCGCGCCCGTGAATAGCCCGTTGAGACATACTAACTTGATCTAATCGCTTGTGCCACCTGCCTCTCGAGTCTGGCCATTATATACCAATCAGTTTGACAACAGAGCACCGGTAGAAGGCCCCCGCCACCCTCAATGCATAATGACGGCATGCGAATGCAGCAGTTCAGGAAAGGGGAAGCTCCAACACCTCCAAGTCGGTCTTTTGAAGAGCCGTGGACTACGCCGACGACAGAAGAACGACAGCTGAAGCCTTGGAAATACTCAGGATACAATGTATTCTCCCGTTTGTTAGCTTCAGACCAAGACTTCCTTGTCGTCCGTCGGTTCGGTCATGTTCGGTCACGACTTCTCCTCTGGCTCCAAGATTCAGTAGTCAGGTTAGAAGAGGAGCTGGACCACATTGACCAACAGTGCAGCAATGGTGCTGGGCCGGACTTCAACAACGGCTCCTTTAGGGAAGAGCCTGTCGGGCGTCGTGCTGAAGTCCTTCAGGAGCTCCATAAAGCCCTGAAGGACTACGGTAACTATTCCCAGTACTGCATGGGCAGCTTGCATGCTGACAAGATTCCTCATGATAGATGAGCATGTTCTGAGGTGCTCCCAATTGTGTAGTCTGCCCAAGGCCGAGGGAAGGGATATTGAAAGCATCGAGAACTGGTTTCTGGCCAACCCTGGAGCGATTGGCCAGTCTGAGTCGTCGTTTATCAGCCACAAGGAAGACCTGGTTTCGATAGTCCCCAAGATCAAAAGCCCCCTGAGGCGAGCCCTGGAGCGGGTCTCTGGTTTCGATCTCAGCCCGTTATTCAGCATGCGGCCTGTGAGTGTGGACACCCTCAATCGGCATGTGTGTTCGCCGGAACTAATGGCAAATGGTCAGAGCGGAGACTTTTACGACCCCGAGCTGACTCGATACTACAACGACCGCAAGATCGAAAAGTTCATTACAGCCATCGTCGTTACGACTGGATTCTTGATGCTGGTGGCACCACTGTGGATCCTGGTGTTCGTCGCTGGCGAGCTTGAACGGCTAGGTGTCATCAGCGCTTTTGTGGCACTGTTTCTTGCTCTTGTTTCAACTGTCACCGTTGCGAAACCATTTGACACTTTGGCAGCAACGGCAGCGTAGGTTTTGACGTCCAGTCAATACTAGGAGCTTGCTGACAAGGCCTTTCAATACATGTATAGATACACGGCTGTGTTGATGGTCTTTATGCAGATAGACTACGTGGGAAATCCATCGACATGAAGGGACCACGTTAGGAACACAAAGGGCTGATTGATATGTGCTTGTGCAATGTTTATTGCAGCTATTGGCCGGATCTCACTGGGAAGCACATCATGGGGGACTCCAGCCAGTCGGCATCGTGAGCACGTCACTAGAAGAAAACAGCCCGGCCACAATCGGACGGTGGAGGGTTGAGGGATGATACTAGGGAGAACGAGCTGCCTGGCTCTGCCACTCATCATACAAGTCAGTAGCAATATCTCAGGGATTGGGAATACTAATGTTCTCGGGTTCGAACCTTTTGTGTGCAGCCAGATCAATCGCTTCCTAGCGCCCTGGTTGCTGCCCTTTCTGGGCCGCTGCAAGACGTTAGGAGTTGGGAGCTTCCGTTCACCATAATAAGATCTAAACATTTTGTCACCAATGAAATAATCCAGCTGTGATGACAAAAGCGGATCCGTAATTGCCACTACGCAATTATGGCTTATATTACAACATACCCCCCCAGGTTTTCGACGCTACTTTGTCAGAAGGCTAGCTATACACTCTTTAAACCTTCTAATCAGGTACATTTCGTTAAAGTCTAGGTAGTGGTTTTAACCGCCCCGAACAGTGCTTAAACCTAGGCCCTCTAGAATTGTAAGGGTCTCTAATATAACCATTGCGCATGCTATTAAGGTATAGTACATAGAGGTCTAGGGTAGAGCAGGCTTATAACTGTGATAACAAAAGCGGATCTGTAATTGCCACTACGCAATTACGGCTTATATCACAACACCAGCTGACTTAGAAATATGGAAGCCTGTTGAGATAAAAACCTAACATTTGATCAAAGATGACACTATCTTAATGTATTCCGCCTTCGTCCTTCTGTCATTGCACTTTCTGCACGCCTTCTCAAACTTTTGTTTGTTCGAACATACGCCACAGCGAAGATGGTTGATTGCAAGTATGTTGATTCGGCCTGTTGCGGACGACGCAGTCCGAGTTGTCCTGCGTGTCGGATGTCGGTGTGTCTATATCTATTGATTTAAAATGTTAATGAAGAATGACTTTGAATGCCTCTCGGGAGGATTTACCTCCGGTAGTATCAGATGACTCGGTTATGGATGGTACTGCTTGACATGTTTGGAGATGCCTCAGCGTTTCCATTATAGTCTTCAATCTCACACCATCCTCGGTTTGCAAATATCCTAACCGACAAGTTGGTTTCACAAATTCATTGCTCCGGCAACTATTGAGCTCTTTGGCCGCTTCAAGAGTATGCTTGACTTCAAACATGGATGTTAGTTTTGATAAAAGACATCCTTCAACCGCGTACAGGCTGAAATTTGAGATCAACCCTTGCAAGGCGTCCTACATAAATCACCAATGTTAACACAACAATCAATGCAAGTCATTTATAAACTAAGGACTCACCTCATAATGGGCCTTTGTGTAATCTGAGGCCAGTTGACAGGCTTGGTGGTACAAGTCGTTCTCGCAGTCACCCGTGCGGTTCGCCCTGGAGAACCCGGCTTTTTGCTTGTCTCCAGCCAATCCTTGGGCTTTGCTTTTTGCCTTCCGCCGAGAATTCTGGAGATTCCATACACGCTGGATTACATTGCGATTGTACATGAGTCGATGTGTATGGCAATAAGGGTGCATCAACTCGTCCACCTTGTTGCGGAATTCTCTGACAACGATTTCCAGTGCTGTCTCGACACCATCACGAGAGGCCCCCTTGATTCTCCCCATGTAATCCAAATAAACAAGAATTTGATCGGAGCAGTTTCGAACACTGCGAATGATATCCCCTGTCGTCTTCCGTACTATCTGTTCCCATAGCCTGCATCGTGATGCAAGTAGCTCAGAAACAACGGCTGGACTCAGCATCCCAGGCAATCCACTGTTCCATCTTAAATTCACAACTCTCTCGATTTCCGTGACATCATCTGATTCTGTGAATCCTTCTGATGTATAGACTTTCTGCTGTTGCATCTTTTGCTCAAAAAGACCTAGGATTTGTTGGATATTTGATAGCAGCCTCTTGTCAAAAGAATTCGTGAAGATCTCCGCATGATAAAAAAAGGGATTGGAGTAGTCACCGTTTGTAGCTGCCCTTATTAAAGAAGAGAAGTCTTGACTAACCGTGCTTGACGCAAGACGGCGTTTAGATGATACATCTTGTATTAATGGGCCGGAGCATTGAAATCGTATGCTAGACGGTCCTAGCCTCGCCTCTAGGTTCTGGCATACACCAGGTAGGTGAACCAAAAAGTTTCCGAGCAGCAAATCCTCAAGATATAGGCGGAAAGCTTCTGGATCAAGCTGAATCATGCTCAAAGTGGACCATTTAGGTCGTTTTAAGATCTCGGCATCGGTGTCCCAGGTGGGAGGTACTTTGTTCCGATTCAGACTTCTGAGTATGCGCCAACCGAGGCGAAGCTTGTATCTCTCTCGTATGATAGCGTCAAATCCTTTGAAGTTCCTGCCAATCTCAAAAGACTGTGCATATGACATCGCTACGACTGAGAAAGTGCGATTGCCACCAGGGTCAACCTCTTTGGCGAGCTCCATTGCTTCCCAGCTGATGATATCAGGCCCGCTGCTAATAGGGCCGTCGATGGCAACTATAATATTGTAAGGACTATACTGCGGGGTGATTGCATGATCATTATAGATATCTCTCTTCCAGTATGGTAAATCTATTACTCTTAGGTTGGGCTGATTGGGACTGATGATTTCGATGTTGATGACGGTGTTTGAACCATCCCTTGCTGGCGTGGTTGGGGTCTTGTTCTGCCTCGTTATGGCGCCTATTCCTTGTAGAATTCTCCTCAAACCATCGGTGGTGTAATTTTGCGTCGTCTCAAGGATGTTTCTGATCTCATTGGATATTTCGGCTTTCTCGAGTGGTGGGCGAACGCTGACTTTGATCCCCATGAGGGACATGGGGCGAAAATCGAACTCAATAGGAAGCTGGTTTTCCGAATATTCATCTGGAAACTGTAAACCGGAAATCGCTTCCATAACGGCAACCTTGCCTTCTACCGGACCGCAAAGAACGAAGCTTGGAACTCCGATCTCGTCTCCCAGCGTCAGGGAGCGGAGCTCTCCGATGGTGGCAAGCGCTTCCTCGCGATCTTGGACTTGGTTGTTCATCATGCACGTAAAGCAGACCAAATGAAATGTGTGATATTTTCCGAGAAAGGAATCCTTTGAAAGTGCGAACGTTCAGGTTGAATACTTTATAGAGGGCATGCCTTGCTTACATCACGTGTAATTGGTAGTTTTGTCTCTGGAGTGTTTATGCTTTTTTCCAGGACAGAACTATCATCAACTCGCATCAATCCTTACCGTATTAAACTTTTGGGCTCTCACAAATCAAATCCCGTGATATCGGAAGTCAAGATAAAGACATATCAAGAGTTCATGCCCCTCTTTGCGAGCTAGTCAAAGGCAATCAATATTTCACCGGTGATCAGCAGCATGGAATGTTAAAATCAGTATTGAGGTATTTAGTCACGCCCCCCGCCAAAGACCTCAACCCACATCATCTATAGCCAGGGAACAAATGAACAAAACATATAGAGAAGTCGTAGACAATACTACAACTTATATATGCTATTAGTGTCTTGCTCGCCGGCTTAGATGCGATCCAGGCATCGAACCTTGATGTGGAAAGAATGATTGCACATGACATCCACCATATGCAGTCGACAAATCTGACTTTGCGCCAACCTTTGCACTAACCCCATTTTAGAAGGTTGTCTGTAGCATCTGGTCGGCCTCCAGCATCAACTCAATGCTGATGGTGTACACAAGCAACGCATGTTTCTGCCATTTTACTAGGTGTAGGGGGTGTTGAGCTCCCACCAAAGCCTCTCACCCCCGGGTATAATCCTTACGGCAACTGCTTACGTCCACCATCCTTGCGATGTATCGCAAAGTCTATGTCGGATTTGTTGAGTGTATACGGTATGGATTGGAGAGTTGTTGTCTGAGGACAGTATATCGAAAGAGTAATAATATTAGATTTACATCACGGACGAATCGGACCTTGTCCGCCAAGTATCTTGCTTGGATTGATATGGCGAAATATCGCCCACCGATCTCCGTTGACCTCGTCCAATAAAAGTTTAGTCTGTCTCTGGTTGCCTCTGGTATTCAATGAACTATTGTAGATGCTAATCGTGTTTTGCTTTTTCTGGATCCAGAAGAGACTACGCATTTCCATTGTTTTCACGCCATAAAGCTCCCGCCTCTTGCAAATAAGATCCGTAAAGCTTAATGGCGTTGATGCTTCGAAAATTGTCAGCCATACCAAATCGACATGAAGAATCAAGGCAGGCCGTTTACTCACTAGTTACTCTTATCCAACTTCTCGTTGGTACTATGGTGCCCATCCGTAGGCCGGCCAGTAGGGAGCAACAGAACGTTCTTCTTCAGAATCTTTTTGAAGTCTAGAGCAACAGGAATGCTATCGAGACGTTAGATATGAGTTTATGTGCGACTTACAAGGCTCAGGATTTTAGTTTACCTGCCACCCTCGCACGTCATGGCCGGATCGACACCCCAGACATTCCTTGTCGCTCTTATGGCCGCTTGGTAGTTCCAATGACTGGCATCCTCATAGAACCAATCGTTAGGATGAGCTTCGATCTCAATATCATTCTTGCTTCCAAGGCTATCGAAACGGTCTTGGATGTGCTTCCGTACAATCTGATCGATTTCGTCCGCCTTCATGAATGGCACAGTTCGGATGCTGAACTTGCCCACCAGCTTGGCGGGAATTGAGGTGACAGCCCCAGCGCCGGGCAATGCGTTCTCGATCCGGTGTAGACTCAGGGACGGCTTCTTCCATCTGTCACATGTAAGTTGAGTAACCATCGGAAGCAGATCCATGGAAAAGGCTTACCGAGCAATGAGTGCATCAGCCTGGTTGTCGTGAAGACTCCTTCCCCCGGTGCCACCGTACAGGGAATCTTCGGATATGTTGAGCTTCTGATAACTCTCGTATTTCTCCTCCGTGACAGGTTGGACGTTATCGTAGATCCCCGGTATCAAAATCTTTCCAGCCGAGTCCACCAAAGATGACATGATGTTCACCATGTCAACCATCGGTTCGGAAATTTGGCCGCCAAAGCCGCCGCTGTGCGCATCCTGCTTCGCCCCCGTGATCGTCACCAGATAGAAAATGATGCCCCTCAGGCCCTGGGGGATGCTGATCTGCTCGTCGCTGACCCAGACAACGTCGGCGATGCAGACCACGTCAACGTCGGAGAAGCCCTTGTCCGCCTCGTCCTCCAAAGCCTGTCGGAGGCCGAATGACCCGTGCTCCTCCATTCCCTCGAAGCAGAAGACCAGATTCGCCGGCACTTCTAAATCGGCTTTCTGGAAGGCCTCTATCATGTTGATCCACCCGACCAGGGGACCCTTATCATCTGAAGTCCCACGGCCGCAGAGCCTGCCACTTTCCTCGACAGTCATTTCGAACGGCTCATATTCCCAACCGTCTTCGAAGGATGCGGGTTGAACGTCGTAATGGCAGTACACGAGGACTGTCGGCTTTTGGGGGTCTTTGCCGTACCGTCCTAACACCAAGGGCGGAAGCTCGAGCTCGGTGCCCTGCTGTTTGCCAAGGCTTTTGAGTCTCACGTCGATCCCGACAGCTCTCATATTGGTGGCAACCCATTCACTCATCTGTAATGCAGCCAGTGCCAGAAGTTTGAGCACTGGTGGCCTTTTCCTTGTGTTTCGGGGCTTGAATATGCCTCTGATTACGTACCTCAAACACGTCTTTCCTCCGGTCTGCGTAGGCAGAAATGGATGGAATCTTGACTGCATCCCCAAGCCCTGTTGCGCATTACTATGTGAGTGTGGTACAGGCCCCGACACTTGTCTACTTACTATCGATAAAGAGCTTCTCGAGCTCATCAACCCTGGAAGGGATCAGTATGATAACTGTAGGGAAGACCAAGAAAGCAGAACAATATTGGACTCACTTCGCATAAAAACCAGCCAGGTCATCTTTGGCGTATTTTGGAGCCGTTGGTGTCATGGTTCAATACTTATATAATAATGCATAGAACGGATCTCTTTGGCTTGGTATCGGTCAAGGGGCTATTTTTTGACGATTACTAGAAGAGGGGAAGAGGGGAAGTCGATGAATCCCATCTGGGCTTAGCTGATGAGGACCCACGTTGTACCGAGATCGGATGCTGGATGCAAGTTAGTGATCGACAGCGTGGGGGAAGGGGGGGGGGGGGGGGGCAGCGTCGTGGTCCACACTCTCTGTAATGTGGAAAATGCTGTTTGGAAGGGCAGTGGAGAGCAAACGATCCATTAACAAAGAACTACATTACGCATGATGCGGAAAGTGTTCTACAGGTTTTCACTTCATAATACAACTTGGTCTGATAGACAGATCCCGAGTCCTATTTCTTGCTCTTTGGGCAACCTATTTCCGCGTTTCTTTCCATCTTATTGTGTCGTCGTCCGTCGACCGCTGGAAAATCTTGATATGCTTTCCGCACTCGAGCTGGAGTATACGTGGACGACGCCGCTCAATTTATACATCTTTTGGGCAGGGGCTTGTCCGTCCGTCCGTCCGGGGACAGGTGGGGACCGCGGCCCGGCCTCGGATGTGGGGTAACGGACCGGTGGCGAACCGAGTATCACGGCATTTACTTCTTCGAAGAGTGGATCGTCTTGCTGTGCATTTCACTTCGCAGAAGAGGAACCGCACATCCAGCATGTTCCGTTTTGGAGTCTAGGCATCATGTAAATCACTGGAATTAAAGCGTTACAAGACCGCGGATGCTTTGATCTGAATTTCGGGAATTTCGTGTTTGAATCTGTAGACCTCGTTTTGACTTCTAGACCCGTATCGCGTCACACCGCCTCATACGTCAAATTGTCCCTTCATATAGTACCTAAACGCACTGGGAGTACCACTCATTCCAGAACTTGCAGCTGTACGGCGAGACACACTGGGTCGGGCCGTTCCAACCCGCACCGCCACACTGCTCATACTGCTTCGCTACATTGGTCGTCGTAGGAGCCGGGGCGGAGCTGGTCGACGTCCGGACCGCAGAGGTAGAGGAGGTCACCAGAGTAGTGCCCACAGAAGAAGCGGAAGAGCTCGCGGTGACCGCCGGTCTGCTGCTGGTTGAGGTTGGACCAGCAGTCTGTGTCGGTGCGACGGACGTCGACCCGCCACCGGAGGAAGGAATGGAGCCCGAGGCATAGAAGGCGCCGCGCCCGTTGGTGCCGACGTACACAAGATTCGCCTCGTTGCCGGAGCCGGCGACCTTGGCGCTGTCTACGGCCCCGAAACTCTGGGAGCCTTGGAGGTCCGTCCAAGACGCGCCGAGATCGGCGCTGCCGTAGAGGCGTCTGCCTGCGGGGCCGGTGCCGAAGGCGTAGAGGTTCCAGGCGGAGCCGGAGCCCTTGCCGAGGGACACCTGGTGGGTGTTTGTGAGAGCCGTGGAGACTTGGGTGAAGGATGACCCGTAGTCGGTGCTGTGGAAGATGCCGGCGCTCGTGGACACCCAGACGTCACCCGCCTTGACGGGGTGCGCCTCTACGTGATTGATACTTGTAGCCGAGCCGACGGAGCCGGCGGTGGAGAAGGTCGCCCCGCTATCGGTAGAGCGGTAGAACCCGGACCCCGAGGCACCGTAGAAGACGGTGCTGTTGCGCTTGTCGCTGGCGATGAGGGCGCCGGAGGGGATGCTGGAGACCACCGCAAAGGAGCCTGCGGCGGCGCTTCTCTGCACGCCGACCGTCGCCGTCGACCACAGGATGAGGTCGGCGTCGGCCGAGTAGGCGACGGTACCGCCATACTGCGCGGTGCCGGCGGCCGGGCTGACGTTCCAGGTGGCGCCGCCGTCGGTGCTGACGGCCAGCTGCGGGGTTCCGACGGTGTTGCCGACGCGGACAACGTTGGCGACCTTGTTGCCGGCGTAGTCGACGCCTACGGCGGTGGCCCACATGGGGTTGGTCCAGGTGGTCTGCGGTGCCGAGTCGATATCGCTTCGGGCCTCGTAAGTGAACCCGTTGTTGTCTCCGGTGGCGACGAGGAGCTCCGGGCCGCCGGGGGCGCTGGCCACCTCCTGGATGGACATCTCTTCGATGCCGTCAGCCAGGGATTGGATGTTGACCTTGGCCCCGGTATCCCAGTTGGTCAGGTCGTGACCGCCGAAGATAGTCAGGCCGGTGCCCCACAGCCAGTGGTTGGAGTCGGTAGGGTCGATCTCGAAGGACTCGATCATCCAACCCAAGTCCTTGGTATCGACATCGAGGAAGTTTGTCTTGATCCAGGGGGCCTGCAGTATGTCAGTATTCGAGTTCCGTTTGCTTCTAACCGTCCCGTTCTTCCGGTCCTCGCAATTGGGGGGCTTTCCTACCTTTGGTGAAGTCTGGATGTAGCTGAGGTTCTGGTTACCGTCGCTTCCCCATGTCCACAGCTGTTTCCAGGTAGCGCCGGAGTCAGTTGACCTGAACAACTTTGCGTCGGGCCACCAGCTGTTCAGAGATGCCACAATCAGTGTGCCTGGCTTTTGGAGGTCCACACTCAGGCCACCTATGTTTGATTAGCACTAAAGTCTTCCTAATCAAGAAAAGCAACATGTGTCCAGGGGAAAATGTAGTTGAAGAAATGTTAAGCCCAGAAACGTGATCGACTCACCAAAGCCATGATACAAGTCCGCGCCGGAAACCGGGGTTATGTCCTTCCAGGTACCTGCAGTAATGTCGTATCTCCAGACAGAACCAGAGGTACCGTCGTAAGGACCGGTTCCGTCCGCGTAGCTTACATAGAGAGCCTTGAAAGGTTGTCAGTACAGTTACCGACGGCGGTCGTTAAACGCAGAACACACCTTCTCGGCAGGCTGGATCCTGCCCTTGTGAGGGAAGTATCTTCCCGGTTGGCCGGCGAGAGCGGACCAGGTAGAGCCGGCATCGCTGGAGACGTAAAGGGAAGACGTGGCGTTCTCGGCAACACCGACGAATATCCTGGACGTCGCGCCGCCGACCGCGGCGGAAGTGGGGTCGAACGTGACGAAGTTTAGACCCTGGATGTCGCCGTTGTACGCGTCCCCAGCAGGCCCGGCACGGAACGTGCCGACGGCAGTGAAGGACGAGACCTTGGAGAAGCTTGCACCTGCAGAGAGTCAGAATCATGTTGCCCCCTTGCGCAGACGTGGAAATACCGTACCCCCGTCGGTGCTCTTCCAGAGCCCGTTGCCGCTCCGGGCACCGAAGTAGACAATGTTGGAGTTCTTGGGGTCGACCGCGAGGCGTTCGCCGTTTCCTCTCCCGGGCATGTTCCCGCCGACCTGAACCTAAATGTTAATACCCGAGCTGTCGTACCCGAGGGGAAACGCATCATGCCATCCTCGGTTCCTTACCTTGAAGGGCAGGTCGGCGAAGGACCACGTGGCACCCCGGTCCGAGCTGCGCGCAATCTGCCCGTTGTAGGGGTCCCTGAGGAGAAATCAGCGACCCGACTCCATCGTGACCAGGACTGTCCAGGCCGGGTCTCACCAGCTGTTGGTGTACGATCCCACCGCGATGAAGACCTTCTTGTCGTCCTGGGGGTCCAGCGCGAGCGCGTCGACGCCCCACCGGTTCCAGTGAGCGTCGTCGGCGAAGTTGTTCGCGTCGGTGACGGCGGTCCAGGAGTCGTCGGCGTTGAGGCGGTACAGGCCGCCGATGTCGGTCCTGGCGTAGGCGACGCCCTTGGTCGTGGGGTGGAACACGACGGACGGGACGAAGCCGCCGCCGCCGCCGGTCTTTACGTTCTTCCAGGTCAAGGCGGCGTGCACCGGGGCCGCGAGAGCGGCCAGGAGAAGGCCGCCGTACTTCATCTTGGGGCCCAATGGACTGCTGCCCTCGAGAGACAAGTCGTCAAAAGTGCTGGCGCGTGAGCGGCGTTGGAGCTTTTACGACGGGTGAACCGGGCGGATGGGATGGGGAGCAGGAAGAAGACCGACGACTTGCGGACGTGCTCGGCATTATAAACGAACCAAAAACAGGCGTCCCGCGTCCCTGATGCCCGTCTCCTCGCCAGAACCGGTACGGCGAACGATGCCACAGAGTGGTGCGAATGGGTGATCGCGTTCAGCAGTTTGTTGGATCGAGCACGTTATTCTGACTCGGCCCCCCCCCCTGCGGAAGTGAGGCGGGTCTCGCGAGGGCTGCGTTCTCGAAATTCCATCAATCAACTGGAGTTCGCCACGACAAGTCGGACGACGCCGCGGTCCCAAGGTTGCCGACGACCCGGATGCACTGCGTCCGTTTGCCGCTGGAGGAAGATATACTTCCGCTTGGCGGGCTTGGGGGTGAGGGGCAGGGTCAACACGGGGGGGGGGGG